>AWWV01009706.1:0-100089 GCA_001974805.1 Corchorus capsularis | reverse complement strand
ATATATATATATATATAACAAGATCTAGAGTTTCATGCATAGAAACTTCTTTATTTTTGGCATAATAGCAGACACGCAAAGTTGACTTAACATGAGAGATCAGCTAACACTCACATACATAAGTGCTTAAATTTCTCTCCAATATCAATACTTGTCATCCCATTGAAATTTGATTGAATATTTTTCACCACACACTTGTCCAATCTGAAGGCCTTGGCAAGGACTTCAGGATCAACGGGCGGGTTTGATCCAAAAGATGCATCAGCAACTCTAACAATACCAGGATTTTGGCTACTGAAGCCTGCAAAGGCAACAGCATCAGTTTTCCCAATATTGAGCTGAAAGTGAATGAGACCAATTGGGAAAGTGATAACATCACCCTTATGCAGCACTCTGGTGAAGAGACGATATTCGGGCAAAGATGTGATAAAGCCAGCATATAGTGTGCCTTCCATGACAAGAAATATCTCGGAGGCACGAGGGTGGAGGTGAGGAGGGTTCAAGCCACCATTAGCTGCAAAATCAACTCGAGACATACCTACACCGAGACCGTTAAGTCCTGGTAATGTTGAGATATCGGCAAGAGTGATTGCCAAACCCAATTCATTCGATGTGTTTCCTGGGATATTAAAACCTGAATAGATGAAGTCATCTACCGTGACTAGCTTTGGATCCTTGCAGAACTGCCCATTGATGAAAACTTCATAAAAAGTAAGAAAATGTTAGTCACATTTTATGCCCCTCCATGATTATGCAATCAAAATATAATGAAAATTAAGAGAAAATTAAACTCACCACCATTCCTGATGTTATTATCACTGAGTGCTACACAAAAGTCTTGAAGAGGGTTAGGATCATAGGCAAAGGCTATTGGGAATGCCAGAGCCAAGATGAAGATTGCTAAACTCATCAAACTAATTATGCTCTTCATTGTACTAAAGCAGTAATTTTTTTTGTTGAATTCTTTTTGAGATTATTGCTAGAGATAAAATAAAATGTGAGACCTTGCTTGAGAAGTCACCTATTTATAGATGGTAGCCATTGAAAATATATACACAAAGTCATCGAATGAATAGCTATAGCATGCAGTCTAATTACTTGGTCATTTCAGCTGCACACGGTTGCAAAACCAAATTTTTCTTTTAGGATCAGTGAATTTGGCACATGTCATGTAGTATCATTTGCAAGACGTCAAATGTTTTCATAATGTTATTTTCTTAACTTCATCTTTTGCCAGTTTTACTCTACTTAACAGCTCCACCTTAGTAAATTGGACGTTTTGGAGGGTAAAGGATGCCAAATATTCTATTTTTGTACTATCATACAGTTCCCAAATCGTGATAATTATATTCCCTTACTCAATTAGTTGGCTAAAATTTCAATTAAGGCCCTAAACTTTGTCAAAAGGGTCAAATAAGTGTCCAAACTATGAAAAGGTCAAATTAGTGCCTGAACTTTTCAATTTGGGTCAATTCAGTCCAAAATGTTTTGGATTATTTACATTTAACAGGCTTATAATCTAACATTTTGGACTGAATTGACCCAAATCGAAAAGTTCAGGCACTAATTTGACCTTTTCATAGTTTGGGCACTTATTTGACCCTTTTGACAGAGTTCAGGGCCCTAATTAAGATTTTAGCCTAATTAGTTCCAATCTTTTTAAAAAATTGTTCTATTTTAGTTGATCTTTTTGTGGATTATTTTGTTTAATCGACAAAGACAAAATTTTCAGTAAATAATATATGTAATAATGTAATAAATTTAAGTACTAAAAGTCTAAAATGTGACCGCTTTTAAGAGCTTAAGTGGAATTAAGAATTCTGATTAAGATTATGAATCAAAGTGAAACCAAAATAAAAGGTTGGAGACCATAAATTTACCCCAACTTGGCTTAATTTCATGTATCCTATTTTGTGTTTATATAATTCCGATTGGATAATTAATTAAGTTGGTATAAATTGACTAATCAAATGGTATTGGCCTTTGGATTTTTTTTTTTCAATTCAAATCAGCTTAATTACATTATTATTGAGGCAGCAAGCCGCCTCTAGTTTCTAATAATCAATAATAATCATATCTAGACTAAAATTTTCTCTAATTTTCTTTTGGATAATTAATTGAAAATGCAAATCCGGTAGAAGCAGAAATCAACAACATGAAGGTCAAAAGCAAAAGGTCAAGGCATTGCATTATTGGTGCTATACTGCTATTTTGTCACGTAAAAGAATACCCCCAAGAGGACACGAGAGGCATATTCAGTTGCACAATAGTATATATACATGAATGTTTTATGTTTGATAAGAGAATGGGTGCATGGTTTAGAAAATAGAATTCGCTTTCCCTTTGGGTTTCAAAGAATGGAGGTTTATTTCAACAATAAAGCTAATTATATGCTCTGAGCAGCCTCCCCTCTTCTACTTTCTTGTCTTCTAGCTACCTCTTGTTTTTCAATTTTAGATGGAGAATTGTTAATTTTATAAAATAATATATTAGGATTGGTAGTAAAAATTTTGTTATTACTTTTTTCTTTAATTGTAGTCACGGACCGAGGCAGAGGGCCCTATAGAAATTTTTCTTTCTCCCCTAAACACCCCTTAATTAATTAGGTGTCTTCCAAAATATACCTCCTATATTTGTCATGTCTCATTCAGATAATTAAGACATTTTTGATATACATTTTACCCTTATTAATTGTGGAAAGAGACATATAAAGTAAAGTTGGGGGTAGTATACTAGTATTGTAAAATACAGGAAAAATTGTATAGAATTTTATGTTTCAATCTACTTTCGTAATATTTGTGATATGGTTAAAATGGACATATATAATGGGACGGAGGGAAGTTCCAAGTTAATCTGTAAAAATTTGTAGCTTAGTCTTAACTCTTACATTGGCTAAATTTAAAAAATAAAGATAGTATTTGAATTTGTAGAGATATCATACATGCACTGATTTCTGATTTAAAAGAAAAAAAAAAAAAAAAAAAAAAAAAAAAAAAAAAAACTCTAATCAGTTGGCACTACTAAGGTGTTTTGTTGGGGTCACATTTGCAGCTATCAACAATGTATATCTTTGAGCGAAGAATGAGATATATATAACTTCCTTGCTCAAGATATGAATCATCATCCATAAACTCTACTTGTATAAGATGGAGTTTTTTGAGACTTTGTGGGAATGACCAGAACAATAAAATTAACATTTAGTGACAAAACAGGTTGCTGCAGAGTTAAATGATGAAAGTAAACCAGGCACACAGCATAAGTGTATATTTATATAGTGCACCTATACAACTATAAAGTTTTAATTAAGGTAATATGCTAAGAGATGAATTCACCCAAAAAAAAAATCGAAGGGATAAAAACTATATTGCATAGCTTAATCCTAAAGAATAGCAACAACTATTTGACTAGGAGTAGGAGACACACATTGCAAATGAATTTTTCCTCTTTAATTAGTCTGGTAAACTGCAAATGAATTCTCTTTATAATTCTGGTGATTGTAATTTCTTCTTCATTTCAAATGGAAAGGTCTAGGAGTCAGCTTCTTTATTTATCTAGTTGTAATTATCAATGCTTGTGTTAATTATTGGCATTTTCACTATTTCTCCATAGACTTAAAAATCTGTCTAATTTCTCAGCTCTTAGAAAGGGATTTAACAAGATTATTGAATGCTTACTTTGCTAAGTTGGTCAATATGGTGGAAGCATATTTATTATTCTGCAATTCCAATATTGGAGGAAATTGCTGTTGGTGGCCTTAAAATGTTGATTGAGAAAGTTGTAATTAACCAATATTTCTCTACAAGTTAATTATCCAATCAGAACTTTAACTGAAAGTATTTCACCAATTTCTTGCTCAGCTGGAAGGCCTTGGAGAGGACATCAGGGCTAATGGGTGGATTTGACCCGAAAACACCATTCGCTATTGTGATCACACCAGGATTCTGGCTGCTCAAACCAGCAAAGGCAACAGCATTAGACTTTCCAACATTCTGCTGAAAGTGAATGAGCCCAATTGGGAAGACGAAAACATCTCCGGGGTTAAGGATCTTAGAGATGAGACGATTACTTGGGGTGGAGGTAACAAATCCAACATAGAGTGTGCCTTCTATGACAACAAGGATCTCCGTGGCACGAGGGTGGATGTGAGGAGGATTTAGCCCACCATTTGGTGCATAATCAATTCGAACAAAAGATATGCCAAGAGTGTTTAGTCCCGGTATTTGGTCAACATTTACAGGAGTAACTACTGATCCAATGGTATTAGATGTGTTCTTTGGGATATTTAGCCCTGAAAAGAAGAAGTCATTCGCGGTAGCAAGCTTTGGATCCTTACAGAATTCCCCATTGACAAACACTGCAGGATATGAGAAAAGCATACATAGCAAAGGTTAAAAATATGAAGAAAAGATGTATAATAGATGAGGAAGAAACTTAATTACCTCCATTTTTTATGTCATTGCTTGCTACACAAAAGTCCTGGAGGGGACTAGGGTCATAAGCAGAAGCAAAAATGGAAGCCAAAGCCAACAAGATAAAAGCCACAAGGAAATATGAACTTTTCATAATTTGCTTAAACTATACTCCTTATTACACCAATCAGTCTTTACCTGAATTTCCCTCAAGGTGTTTTTGCTTGGACAAAACTTGCATGAAAAACAAGTCTATTTATAGGCAAAGGGCATCTTGAAATGCTCTGTAAATACTTTATGTTCCCACTAATTAAGTGTAGCAGATTGAGACCAACCATGTTCTTAATGGTTATTTATTTTGCACTTTATGTGTAATTATTAGTAATGTTCAGCAGCTTGTTAGCATCATTTATGATCACAACTCAAATCCATCTCCCTTCAACAACAACAACAACAAAATCTTTGTATACTAACTGCAATTTTATAAGGCTTATTACTTTGGTATACGTGGAAAAGTTAGAAGGAAAGGAAAGTTCCATAGCAGCTTACCGAACGTGTTTTGAATTGATGTAGTAACAGTTTGCTAGTTATGTTAATTGAAGTTTGTTTTCATTAAAATATGTGGTTAAACTTAGCTAATATTCTTTGATAGTTAACTTTTTGATGGGGCAAAAAGAATTATTGTTAAATTAAAACTCTATTATTATTAATTAATTAAAATTCAAATCATGAGATTAGAAGACTCCAAACTCTTAAGTACTACATATAATTTCAAGAATTATTGGGAAAAGAACAAAAAGCACTTTAAGTTTTAACTCTCGAGTTTCTGACTACTGCTCTTTATAACTCCATGGAAGACCGTCAAGTTACGAATTTCAAGTATATGGTAATTAATTTTCACGACTTTATTTTTTCTTCTGATCATCCATGTGTTTATGATATTTATGATTCATGTTTCTAAGTATTGGTAATTATTACCATGGCAGAAAATCATAAACGAGGATGATGACCGGAGTTTTTGGAACTGGTTTAAACAACGTCGTAATAGTGGTGGTGATGGTGATGGTGAAGAGCATGATCCTCCTGATCATCTGGTTGTTTGCACCAAAAGTGGTGCTAGAATTGAGATTTTTGAAGTGAATGGAAAGCAACCTGAATGTGTCTATGCTGAGAATGTATGTTACCTCTTATTACTTTTTATTATTACAGCACACTAACATCAATTCATCATCATCTCATAGTGTTGGTGCAAATTTTAAGCACATAATTTGCTTGCTTGTGGAGTCAAAAAATTTTACAGTTTTATAGTAAATATAAGATCATCTTTCATATTTTCTTTAACCCTTTTATGCGATACTATAACTTTTTGTGCATAAAAGCATTCCCAATTTCCCATTCTGCCGCGGAACACACTCTATATATATCTTCTAATTGTTGCAAAGCCTGTATGGGGACGTTTAAACTAAAATAATGGGATTTTCTTTGTTTCATACTTTATGTTTGCTATCTACTTTTATTGCCCTAAGATAATAGGCTTATTAGCCTTTTTGCATCTGAATTATGAGACTAAGGACAATTTGTCTCCTAAAACTAACATTGAAACAATTTTGTGCCATGAACTTTTAAAGTTCAGGACAATTTGCCCCTCCGGGTAAAATGTCTTGAATTTAGATAGTTTATAGGGCTAATTGTCTTGAATTTGGAAATTCAAGGGTTAAAATGTTGTGATTTGAAGTCTAGGAGGCAAAACGTATGTCCTTATAACGCAAAAAGGCTAATAAGTTCTTCATTTATGTTTGTCAATATAATAATTCATATTAATATTGCTCTCCCTTTTTTTTAGTGCAGCAATCCTATAGTAAATGAAAAATTAATCTGTATATTCTTGTTGCAGTGGTTTCATTCGGGTCGTGTGGAATGGTCGGCAAAGGGAACTTACATGGCTAGTATGCACAACCCCTTTTGCTTTGTTTGGAAATGTGATCCTATCCTTGAGCCCATCACTTCTTGTAAACATATTTCCAAAGTAATATCAGTTTCTTAATTTCTCTTTGTCCTTGCTGATTTTTCTTTTTAAGTCTACAGGCCGGGTATCCTTTTCTTGTGATACTTAAGTTGTTGCAATGGTTAATTATTTGCAGGTTCGTGATATCAGTTTCTCCCCAGGGGAGACCTATGTGGTCACATATATGAGGAATATTAGAGAGGTAATTAATAACCCTTTGTTCTTATTAACCAACTTAATTTCCTTGTATTTTAGATATATAAAGGGCTATAGCTTTTATCTAATTACTATGAAATTACATTGATCAGTCAAGTTCTGATGCTCAAATTTTCAATATTGAAACTGGACAATGTGAGAAAACATTCCAAGTCCCAACTGAGTTTGTAGATTATATTCCAATTGTTTCATCACAAGCAAATTGGCCTCTAATTAGGTACAACTACTCCCCTTGAACATATTTTCCTTTTAAATTATCATAATAGGGTATCATTTATGTCTTTTGAAGAAAATTTGTCTAAAGGTTTTGTTTGTGTGTGTTATTTCTTTTGCAGATGGAGTTGTGGGGACAAATTCTTAGGATTGCTTATGAGAAACTTATTGACATTTTACCGAACAGATGATTTTGCTCCATTCAATTTGAATTTTGAGATTATAGAACAAGTGATAGATTATAGTTTCTCACCAACTGATCCATATGTTGCACTCTTGTTTTCCAACTTTTCTGAACCTAAACACGAATTGGCTTGGGTACGCAAGGCTCCTTTAATTAGATATACTTTTCTTGATTGATTACTTAAACTTACGCCTTGGTTTTGTTATTTGCAGATACATATATGGCAATTGACTGATGATTCAACAATATTGTCACTTGGAACACGACTTGCAACTTTAACAAATTGCAAATTCTATTGGCATTCTTCTGGTGATTTTCTTGCTACCATTGCTCAAGCAAATGAAGATGATCCAACATATTTTTATAGTTATGTCACAATTACTTGGATGAGGCACCCAGAATTTGCTTCTCAGGTTTTAAAATTAGAGGGTACAAGTGTTACTGCATTTGCTTGGGAGCCAAATGGTCGTAAATTCGCGATCATTTCTAGTGATAACACTGTCAACTTTTATGTTGTTGATGCTTCGCCGCGCGACTTATCTACATGCCGCATGATTCTTCCCAGCCCTATTAAGGCAAGCAGGCTTTACTGGTCTCCTTTTGGAAACCTCATCCTACTTGCTGGAAATGGAGCCTTGAAATTTTTCAATGTCAATGAAAACATAGTTATAGCTACTGTAAAAACTCATGCCACCCATGTTGAATGGAGTCCTACAGGAAGGTAAATAGTAAATAGTATCTTTTTTGACATTTCATGAGACAATCAAAATGTTGGTGAAATCTAATTGAATGGGTTTTTAATTGAAGGTATGTTGCTACATCTGGCAAGGAGGAAGACAGGGTAAAGATATGGTCTGCATATGGAAAACTATTATTGGAGATTGATCCAAGAAATTCATTGTGTCAGGTATGTGTTTTAAACTGCAGATTTGTTTAGTGTTAATTAGTTGATCATAATCATCATTATTTGGTGTATAAATTGCAGATGTTTTGGTGCCCCATGCTGAAAACTAAGATTAGGGATAGTGCAGCATATGAAGAGACAGCAATGAAGAAGATTCATGACTTACATGAGAAAAACAGAAATACAAATGGGCAGAAGTAGAAGTCAGAACACTTGAGAAATCTTTAGTATCTGTAATGTTTTGGTAGATTTCTAGGTAGCCTTAAGCCTTTAGATAGGATCCTCCAAGAAATACTTTAAATGAAAAAGAAAAAATAATAGAGAGTTTTAAAGTTGCCATTACCACTTTAGATTATTCTAGGCAGGCAAGGAAGTGTTGATGACATGAAGTAACAAGTTGGAACTGCCTTTGGGAGGGGCTCAATACCTTTCAAATAAGGCATGTGAAAGGAAAAAAAAAATGGTGCTAAGAGCTCAATGCCCTTAAACAGGGCTTCGTAAATGGAAAAAATGAGTGATGTTGAGCTTTTTTTTATTTGAGATCTGACATGACTCTTGAAATTAGTTGAGGTTCAATATGATCATAAATTAGTTAGAATTTGACTCAATTTCAAATTAGTCGAGATTTAATGTCGTTACAAATTAGTAGAAGTTTAATGTAGTTAGAAGATAGCACTATAATAAAAAGTTTTGAAAAGCAAAGCTAGTAGTGAATTTTTCACTTCAAGCTAACAAGTAATCCATCGCCTAATTGAATGATCAAAATAAAAAAGAAAAAAAAGGTATTTTACCAGTATTTTTTTTGGCACCAATTACCAGTATTTTTTTTAGAAGGAAAAAAAAAGGGCGGGGGGGAAGGAAAATAAAACGAAATTAAAGGAAGGAAACAATGGAAAAAGGGTTAAGGTCCAATTATGTAAAAAGAGCCTCAGCTTTCTGTTTACCTGCTCAACTGCTACTGCAAATCGAAACACCATGAATCCTTCTGCAATTCAACCCCCTCTCCCTTCCCAAAACCCTAACTCTAATTTCCCAATTCCCTCCCTCCCCCAAAATCCTAATCCCAATTGCTCTTCCTCTCTCTCCTCAACTCTCTCCTCCCTGACCTCCCTCCTCTCTCTCTCCCGCCAAACCCTCAATTCCCATTCTGCGCTCACCAAATCCCTGAATCCTAACCTCGTCCCTTGCCCTTTCAACCCCAACCATCTCCTTCCCCCAGAATCCCTCTTCTCCCATTCCCTCCACTGCCCTTCCCCTCAAACTCTCGACATTTACCCCCTAAATTATCGGAATACCCTCAAACCCGATTCGCATTTACGTTCCCAGGATACACATTTTGAAGGTAAACAAAGCTCGGAACTTTGCCTTTCTTTAGAAGATTATTTTGCTGATTTTGGGTCTAATTTCTTTTATAAAGATTGTCCTGGTGCTGTTAATTTGTTTGATGTTGATAACTCCAACAAAACATTTAGCTTACCGGGTTTTTTATCGGTTGAATGCGTAAATTTTGATGGTTATAATGAGCGAGAGAATGAGGTTAGTGAAAAGAAGGGTTTAAGGATTTTAGCTTCAGGTTTATGGGGAATTCGGAGGGAGGTTGAGAGATGGGGTGATTACCCTGTTTCGTATTCATTCAATGTGGGTTGCGGGATTTTGGGGTCGAAGATGGTGAAAAGAAGTGATTTGAGGAAATGGATAATTGCTAACTCTCCAAAGTATGGTGTTATAATTGATGGTTATATGGGGGATCATATGATTCTGTTGGTTAGGTTATGTTTGAAGGCTATAGCAAGGGAAGCAGCTGTTTTGGTGGAATCACAAGTGGCATATAGAGAACCAAAGGAAAAAAAGGTGGATGCAAATTTGGAGAGGAGAATGTTTGAGTGTCCTATTTTAGTTCAAGTCTTGATGTGGTTAGCTTCTCAGCTTTCTGTTTTGTATGGTGAAGCCAATGGGAAGTTTTTTGCAGTTAATATGATCAAACAATGTGTATTGGAAGGTGCATTGCGGTTGTTGTTGTTACCGTTGGAAGAAAACATGACCAATTTACATAATATGGGGCAAGAATCACAGAGCTTGAGTGCTAATGGTGTTAAGGAAATTAAACTTGAGGAGCCAACTGAAAAAAGTAATGAACCAGTTGTTAACATGACCAATTTACACAATATGGGGCAAGAATCACAGATCTTGAGTGCTAATGGTAATAAGGAAATTACACTTGAGGAGCCAACTAAGAAAAGTAATGAACCAGTTCAAACAACCAATGAAATTATGGGTTTTGGGGTAATATTTGTATCCCAGGTTGCAGCAGCAGTTGCAGCTTTACATGAGCGGCGTTTCCTTGAAGAAAAAATCAAGCATTTTCGGGCTTCCCAACCACTTTCAAGATATCAGAGGTCAGTTATCATTCTCAGTTTCTTGACTACTGGATTTACTACCAAATATTTGCTTTTAAAGGTTCTGATAAATCTGTCATGCACACTTCTTCACTTTTTTAGGTTTGCATTTTACGCACTTGACAATTATTTTTGTATTTTTTTAGACACCCACCCATGTCTCTTAGTCTTAATTACAACTAAACTGAAAAATTTCTATGAATATTAGAAACATCTTAGCCTGAGATGTATTAGATTCTTTTGTATAATGGATATTGACATGACTAATGGAGGTCTCCTTGATTGTAGGATGGCTGAGCATACTTATGTTTCACAGAGAGCTGATATGGAGCGGAAGAAACGTTCTAACTATAGACCCATAATTGATCACGATGGGCTTCCTCGGCATGCATTATCTGATGAGGTACAACACTGTATATGCCAAAGACTAAAAGTTTTAAGCTGCATTTTGCTTTAAATTTGTATGGTATGCAGAGCACAAGGCTGAGAGCAGTCCATGGAATTTAAAGTTTGTGTCAGCTTATAGACGGCAATAATCTGTTAAAATTTTATCCACATAGTACTATATCTCTTGAGGTTTATTAGTGTTGTGACCATTAATGGCTGAAGTGGAACATAGTTAATAGATTGCTAGTTGATTCATAGCATATACTGCATACTTTGTTTCACTAGTGTGTTGCTTAGTATCTTCTCTTGATACTACTTTATCTTCTCACATTTCTTATTCTGTTAATTCTAGGAAACAAACAGGATTAAAACAAGAGAGGAGATATTGGCCGAAGAACGAGACTACAAAAGAAGAAGAATGTCATATCGTGGGAAAAAATTGAAACGGACAAAATTACAGGTATGAAGGTCTCCCAAGTGTTATTGCCTGATAAGGATTCTGCTACCTTGTTTGTGGTTTTATACCTACTAACTGGCACCTCCTCTGTTAATGCTGATAGCTAATTATTATTTTGAGGGAAAAAAAATCAAACCCAGATTAGACTCTGAGAAGAATATTGCATGCTGAGAAATTGAAGAAATTTCCATTTTATAATATCTTATCAATAGTGCTACTCTGAAATTCCATATATATATATAAAGTTAAATACCTTGGTAAGAATGATATCTGTTAGGAGTCATTTCTAACAAGACTTTTATATTAGGTAATAAGAGTCAATTTTTTTCTCTCTCTCTCTTAGGTAGTCTTTTGAGTTATTTAAAAATACTTTTTATAGGTTATGAGGGATATAATAGAGGAATACACAGAAGAAATCAAGAAAGCTGGAGGGATTGGTTGCTTTGTCAAAGGGCCAGAAGAGGAAGGGTCATTACCATCTGAATCTACAGTTACTTATGAACGTGCTCTCGATGCTGGTGAACATAGAAAAGGTACCAGTCACATTTCTGAAGCAGCCAGAGGTAGCCCAGACCGTAACAGGAGAAGATCACACTATGACCAGCATAGATCTACGAGGTTTGAGGATTCTTCAAGTAATGATTTTGAGCAATCAAGATGGCATGACCGCCATGATCTTCTTGAAGATTCGAGGAGAAGCATTAGTAAAGAGCGACATAGAGAAGAGTATGATTCCAGAGCCTCAAAAAGACACAGAGGTTATGAGCAGTCAGATGAGCGAAGAAGCCATAGGAAGGAACGAGATGATGCAGAATCCACTAGAGCTAAGCACTATGAGAGTGGAAGACGATCTAGTACTTCTAAATATAAGGATTACAAATCATCTTATTCAGTATCTGATTCCTCAGCTGACTTTCGTCGAAGAAAGGATGACCTGAAGTTGGATTCTAGAGATAGGAATAGTAGGAACTCATATAATAATACTTCAGGCTCCTGGGCACAGGATGGATTTGATGATAGATATAATCCTTCTGAATCTGATGACATGTATGAAGATGATAAGTATTTCAGGCCAGAGTGATATCATGGATGTGCTGGTGGATGCTATGCAAGTTAATTTATATCCTTATTATTAAGGAGAATCTTTAGTAATTCCTTTTTTGGGGTAAGTTTAACAGCTTTCATCCTCCTTTAGAATCAGATCTGGTGTTTTTATTTAAATATATAAAGTTTCTTTGACATGTTTACTTTAATAACTTTCACTTTGCAGTAAGAAGCCATCAGGCTTCAGCATTCTCAAACTGTATCCTCCTTTGTATCCTTTTTTGTATATTTTGTTTTCTTGTTTACCTGCTGGCAGCTTTTATATTTTGATGTGCTTCTTGGTTTTTCCCATTCTGAACTTAACCAAGCCCTATTATAGGCATATTATTTTCGAAATCCTTTGAATCTTTAACATTTTAAAGCCATAGTTTTGGCATCATCTTTTTAAGGGCATTTTATTGCCTTTAACTATATTATAATTTTCTTGTGATCATTACTCTGTTTTCATCTAAAGATTGTGTACTGATTTTTGTAAAGAAAGCTTAATGGTGTGCAACCAATATGTAAAAAATACCGAGAAGAATGGGGTTTTACTAGAAAGGTGTGTCAATCTGTCGACTGTATACATGCCTAATCTTAAGGTGAAAGGATATGGTTTAGATACTGTTTTATCTGTCATGTGTCTTTTACTAGTAGGTTAGTGAAATTTAAAATGTTCTGTGTTATGCTTAATTTGTTTTTTCTGCCATACTTTCAAGATCATGCAGATGACATGTTGCACCTTGCTACTTCTTGGTTGTTAGCAATGTTGCTATACTCTGATTTATTTCATGTGCTTTCTATGATGAGATCTTTATTTCCTGCTGTTTTATGGTCAAAATTTATTAAATTGTCCAGTATAAAGTGTACATATAAAAAAGATTGCCAAAAGGATAAGGGGCAAACTCTTTTGCTTTTTGGTACATAGTGAAATGGGCAAAAACCTTTTGCTAATGCAGAAATACATGATGTCTCTATCTTTGACATTAATTGAGGAGCTTACAGGTTTGATTTGGTATGTTATAGCCTGAAAGCCAAAATTCTCAGGCAAGCGTCTCCACGTCATCTTCATTGTTGTTGTCATTGTCATTGTCATCATTAATGTCATGCTGCCATCTTCATTGTTGTTGTCATTGTCATTGTCATCATTAATGTCATGCTGCCGTGAATGCATATTTTCGCTGTCTTTCATCTTTATATTATTGTTTGTAAAGGAAGTCTCCTTGATTTCAGTTTACTTACAGCACATGTTCTTACTTGTAGATGGCAAAGGATAACTTTTGGGAACAAGTTTGTTCGGCCCAACACTTTCCAGAGATTTTGGTATCAAGAATGGTGTAGAATTTGATGAGGAAAATGATATACATAGTAGTAGGCAGTTAAGCTTTCCTTCTAAATTCAATTTCATTTGTTGAAGTAATATCATCTTTTGTTTGTCTTCCTGCTAAACATGGAAATTTATTTGTAGTGTGTGTACATTTATTTAATTGTTACAATGAATGAGAAATGGGATTTCTTTTTCTTTTTTTTTTCTTTGGGGTTAATTATGGAGTCCCATCTTTCTATATCATTCAAGCTCTCCAAAGAAAGATTGTTTGCAATAAATCTTGCTTGTTTAGGGAAAAGTTTCAGGTTGACCATCATTCTCGACATTTGGCTCTCAAGGACTTCAACTGTGCTTTCGAGCATTGATGATTCTGAAGGGAACGTCGTCGTATGGATTTTTTCTCCTATCATGTCACTTTTTCTTTATTTATTGTCGATTAATTTTAAAAATTGATTCTTAATAGTGATATATTGATATATTTAATCAAACTAAACTTTAGAATGACACCAAATTTACAAGTTAGCAGCGTTAACATCATAATAATACTAAATCATTAGCTGAAGAAATGAATTGAATCATCATGTTTAAAATGCAATACCCCATAAGTTGGACCATACAATTTTAATATTCTTTTTTCTTGTTTTATGGACAATGACCCAAATTTGAAATGCCTGAACCCACCTGTAATTCACCATCTTTGAACAAGTTGTCAAATCAATTTGAGACTTTGAGTTTGTTTGAAAACAAGTGGATTAAAAGAATTCCAGTAAAAGAATTCTAAGTTCTCAAGAAAGTTTGAAAACCTGCACAGTAAATATTACCAACTCTATTGTTTATTATTTTTAGCTTAAAATCAATGATGCAATTGCAAGTACAAAGTTTATAGTTTTTTTTCTTCTTTAAAAAAGTTTTTAGTTTTTACCTAGCAACAATTTATTTTCTTATATAATTTAGTAGTACTTTTTTTTAACAATTTTATAATTAAATATATCTCCATTATCCTCTTTTAACTTTTTCTTTTTGTTTTCTTGAATTTAGCCATGTATGATTTGCTCAATGAGAATTTAGAAGTTAATATTAAGAGTAAAAATTTATAGTACATGCACATATTTATGTAAATCAATCATCAAACTTTTATTCTTTATTGTTTATCCTATAAATATGAAATGATTCAAATGTAATGATTTCATTATCCCAAAATTCAACACTTGTTCTCTTTCAATTTGAAGCTTATCAAAGAAGTGAAGCTATAATATACAGCCCCACCTCATACAGTCACCTAATATGGTGGCTTTCGTACCCATTTTGATTGATGTCTTTGATGTTCTTGTCAATTATCCCAAAGTGTTACTAGTATTTTTTTTCTTTTCTATTTTTGTCATCATCAATTGAATCTTAAAGAAAAGATTGAAATTTTGAGTTAGTGAAGAATTGATGAAGAATAAAAATAAAAATTTTTTGATTTTATGAAGAATTTGACTAAAGATTAGTTTAAATCGAATGGAAAAAAGGAGAAGAAAATAAAAATATGAGAGGAAAAAAGGGTTTATTCCTACCGTATTTTCTAATCATGATTAGTTTTAATCATAATTTGCCAAATTATGAAAAACTTGAACCTTTGGATTCTCATCTCAAAGTCTAGACTTCTTTTTCCTATTATTATTTTTTGGATTTGATTCGTATGCTGATTTTAGCAGATTCAAACAAAATTATACAGACTAATACAAACATAAAAAGAAAACACACAAAAGTTTGAGAAATAGAAGGTTCTTTAGACAAATAAGTAATACTAACACTCGTACATAAATCTACTTGCATGGCAACAAATTATTGGTCAGCCAAGTCTTGGCCAATCGAATTTCACTGTCACCAAAATTGCATACCTTGCGCTGTAATCAAATCATCTCTCTTTAGTTGACAGCATCAGCAAATTTAGTTGAAGTATATATAGCACAAAAATTTGTTTTTTTCTTATAAAATTTTCTCCTATTTTCGGTTTACAGGAAGAAAAGAAAAAAAGCAGTTTCAAAGCAAACTTACAAAGAAAGAACAATAAGAAAATTCACTGAATTTTTTTTTCTTTTTCTCTTCTCCCAAACAGAATCCCACTTTTATTTTCTTTTATTATTGGTATTAAACCAAAAACTTGTTTCCTTTTTCTTCCCAAGAAGCGAGAACCTGGTTTTTCTTCAAAAGCCAAAACAGGGGAGAGTGCAGAGCAAACTAGAAGGAAGGAATAAGAAAATCCATTGAATCAACTCAAAATTTCGATCTTTTCTTTCCCTAAAGAAAACCCCAAATTCGCTTTCTTTAATCAGGTGTTAAAATTTCGTTCCTTTATATTGTGAAAAGTTGTAATGGCCAAACAAGAGGAGTTAGTAGCAGCAGGGGAAGAAACAGAGTTAAAGAAAGAACTTGAAAGGATTGTGAAGATGATTCTTGAAGAAGATGATTATGGGATTGAGATAACTATTGAAGCTATAAGAATCATGTCATGTCTAGCAAACTTGAAGATGAAGAAACCGGTTGGTCTGGGAATTGATCATAAGGTTCTGTCTGATAAATTTAAGTGCCCTCATTCAGGGGAAATCATGGGTGATCCTGTGGTGTTGGGTTCTGGCCAGGTAAGCCTTCAAACTTCAATTTTTCTACTTTGATTTTTTCTTTATCATGTTTTTAGACTACTTGGGTTTTGGTTGGTTAGTTTTATAGTTAAATTTATTGTATTTTAGCCATTCATCCTTTTCAGTGAATAGAAGTCTTATTGGGGTGGAAGATTTCAAAGTATTTTGGCTTTGTAGAAAAGATTTCTGGTTTACCTTATCAGTTACTATGGGAATTTTCAAATCTTTTGCATCACTTAGGACTTATTCATGGATTGTTTTAAAAGTTGTATATGTAAAGCCAAATTCAATTTTGGGTTTTAGTGTGATTCAGCCTTTAGTAGCAACTCCCATTCCTCATCATAGTGAACAATTGGCTCCATGTCCTTTTCAGCAGAGTTGTGACTGAATTTTGTTAGGATTCAAGTACATTGTTAAATCTTGTTCATGCAAATATCTTTTATGGTTGGTATATACATGTTCTTTGTTTTTCTTTTTCTGAACTAAGTAATTTGGAAGAAATTCTTGCTTGCCAGCCTAATAACTTGAAACTCACATGATTCAAAACCTGATAAATAGTCATATATAGTCTTGGTATTCCTTTTTCTTGTCAATCATATGCTTTAACAGTTATTTTTAATGATTTTCAGACTTATGATAGGCCACACATCCAGAAGTGGTTAAATGATGGTAACCTAACTTGCCCTCTCTCAAAACAAGTCCTCACACACAGTATCCTCACCCCTAATTGTTTGGTCCGAGAATTGATTTCGCGTTGGTGTAAAGACTGTGGCATTGCATTGCCAAAGTCTTATCAGGATAGTGATGGAGATGTGATTGCTGAAGTAGACCGAATTTACTTAAACTCGTTGCTGGAAAAGTTGTCATCTTCCCTTTCTGATCAGAAGGAAGCCGCTAAGGAGCTTCGGAGACTAACCAAGACAACACCATCGTATAGGACAGTGTTTTGCGAGTTTAATGATGCCATCTCTAGATTGCTTAGTCCGCTGTCACAACGCGAGGTTGAGTCTGACCCTGGTCTCCAGGAGGATTTGATCACTACAGTTTTGAACCTTTCAATTCATGGCAGCAACAAGAAACTATTAGTTGAAAATCCTGTAGTCATCCCTCTTCTTAGTGAATCTATGAAGTTTGGAACCATTGAAACAAGAAGAAATGCTGCAGCCGCTCTATTCTCATTATCAGCACTTGATTCCAACAAGATCATAATTGGAAATTCTGATGCTCTTGTGCCTTTACTTGAACTCTTGCAGGAAGGTCATCCTTTGGCAATGAAGGATGCTGCCTCAGCAATATTTAACTTATGTATTCCACCTGTGAATAAAGCAAAGTTTACTGAGATAGGGGCAGTAGACATAATTTTACAGAAGATCAAGGATGGCATACTTGTGGATGAGTTGTTGGGAATTCTTGCACTACTATCTACACATCACGGCGCTGTTGATGAACTTGGGGATCCTGATACTTTGCAGTGCTTGCTTAAGATTATAAGGGATAGCGATTCTGAACGTACTAAGGAGAACTGTGTCGCTATCCTATATGATGTGTGTATAAAAAATTTAGCTTTGTTAATGGTGATCAAGACAGAAGAAATTAGAAAGCATACTCTAGCTGAACTTGCAGAAACAGGAACTCCAAGAGCCAGAAGAAAGGCCGGTGGCATCCTTGCAAAAATATTTAAAGCTTTTCCATCTACACATTCAGCTTGAAGATCAAACAACCCCAAAGGGAAATCATTTTTTGTACATGGGTCTTTTTTTTTTACATTCTGACATAATATGCAGCAATTCAAGCTGAATCACCTATGTAAAAAAGTTGACATGTCTATAGAAAAGTTTCATATATACTCATATCAGGCAAGTTTTGGTCCAAAATATTATCATAGATAAGTTAAAAACAGAGTGAAAATTTTATAATTCAATGGAAGTTGGCATATCTCTTTCTTTCTGAATTCTTTACTCTCTCTTCACCGGTATCATTTTCTGAACACCAATGGAAGAAAGAGGGCAGGCAGTTTTCTATGAATGAGTCTAATTCAGGTTAGTTGCTGGAGTTGTAGGGTCTTCAATATTGTTCCTATCAATACCAACTTTTTAGAGTGTCGGCACCATATTACTAAATGCTTAATGTTTACTTAACCATTAATACACAGTTCTAATCCGAACCCGACACTTCAATTAAATACTCAAGTACATTAACTTATCAACATGACAAAAACCAATTGCCTGGCGGCTAGAAAATTTAATCTTTTGAAATAATATAAAGATATTTAAAAAGTGCCCATTTGATGTTGAAGTCTAGAGTGCAACATCATGCCTCTGACTTGTAATTCCATCATCCTGCAATTCTTTTTATCTTATAGTTTTACTGTTCTACCTTCTGCTATGGAATTAGCATTAACAAACATATAATTTTTAAACTTACAAACTTTTACAGGAAAAGATTACCAACATGTTATTATTATATAATATAATACTATATAGATTATGAAGAAATTTTACCAAAACTTTGCGTCTGGTTCTGGTTTTAGGTAAGAGTAAATATATCAGAACCCCTTTGTTCCATTTCAAGAATTCTATGTCGGTGACAAAACATTAGTTAGTTTATCACAGCTGTAGCTGTCTTTAGTAGTACATTTGAAAAGCCAAATCATTGTTCCGAAAATTTTGAAACATTCATTCTTGCATTGACTCTATTACTGTCATGCCATAGTCATAATTGGTAAATGATAACTGTGTTGCTTACAATTTTCATCTTTATAGTGTGTCTATATTAAGATTCAACGATCAAAACATATGAAACAACCTAAAAATCAATTGAATGTATCCACGTATCGTGTCGGGTAGATATCTGTATCTGATACTCATCCTTGTGTAGTTTTCGGTATCTGTCTCTATTTAATTACAGTAACTTTGTATAAAATTGACTGCAAGTGAACATCATCTAAAGGATACAATTGCGAGAGCTAATTTGGGTTCTACAGACAATAAGGATGGACTGTCATTATTAGCTTTTATAAGAATCTGATGGAGACTAGATGATGCCAACCACTGCTTGCTAGAAGACATGTTAAGTTGATAAACAATGTAGAAACTAGGTACAAAGTAAACATAAATGTGTCGTTAAATGGTCCGGTCGTTAGGTTGAGACATGGTTGTTTAGTAAGGAATCAATGTTTTGTTGTGATTTAAGACAAGGTGAGCAGATAATAAATTGATGTCAATTTCATGTGAATATGATGTATTTGGAGTGTTATCAAGACATTGTTTAAGGTGTGTTTTGCTTTAGTTAAGTGGTCCTTGAAAAGAATGGGAGCTGACCCTTGAACTTGACAAGCAATATTTTAAAAAAGAATGGTCCAAAGCTTATGAAGTTAGTTTAGAACTTTGTTCTCTGCTAAAAAAAATTGCTTTTCTTGATAATAAAAATCCAAAATTAATGGACCTTTCTTCTAGATATCCAATTGCCATATATATATATATATATGCCCATCAAATGGACTTTTAGAAAGTATCATATGGATTGTGTATTAATCCAACTCTTTCTCTGAAAACAAACAGATAAACATGGAAAGCAGAAGCCCACAAATGAGTTTTTTCTTCCAATATATTTTCCCTGAAACCAACAAACTGGTGGCTGAAATTGTTGCAGCCAATGAGAACTCAAAATTTTCTGCAACCAAGAAATCTTTCATCATAAGCATAATAATACATTCAACGAGAATAAATAGCCTCAATTGCTTTTGTTCAGATTAATATGCAAACCTTCTGACAATATCCAATGGTATCTTAATTTTACAAGACAATTTAGGATAGATAGAGAGAGCATTAAGTCTTTGGAGCAGCATTTTCATATGAAGCACACTGCCAGCATCCAAAACCCTCATTGAGTACTTAATTCAAGATCATGCCAGATGTTTCCATCCACTTGTTGAGTCTCCTGATCTGAAAGATTAGCAAATTCAAAAAGAAAAGACAAAGATTAATTCAATTCTATCTGTTGCAAAGCAATATAAAAGTTAATAGCAGAAACATGCAATATTGAACAGCATGTTTGAACACTCTCCATTAGTTCTCAGCCGTATATAAACAAAGAAGAGACACGCGAATCAACACAGTGAATACATAGATACATTCTCATAATGCTATTGCTCAAAAACAAATGTATAATAATCTAGTTTGATAAACATACTTGAGTCTTCAGTATCATCCGTTCGAGCAACCATTACAGGAGGCAGTGGAAGTTCTGCATTCATTAGTCACAAAAAACAAACAAATCAGCTACAAAGGAACCACAACAATCATATAGGATCATCATTTCATGCCCTAATCAAAATCAAGCAACATAGAATCAATAGGCAATCATGTTTTTCATAAAAAATTAAAAGAGAAGCAAAAAATTGCTCAAGCATAGGCCCAATTGCAACCATTTTGCAAAAGGGAAAGGATTCATTATTTTTTACACAATGAATTCCAAAACCACACATGACTCATCTATGCATATATGAATTAGCAAGCAGGTTTTAACATTAACAATACCTTCAGCAGGCAGAGTCTCTCTCATCCATTCTTCATCAACAATATCTATAAGCATGCCCAGGCTAATTGATTCTGCCATCTTTTGCTCTACACTCAGCAACTACCCTTCAAAAACCGCAAATTCAATACCCCAGATGTTAAAAAGGATAGGAATTTTATTAGTTTTAACAATAAACATTCTTCCAAAAGAAAACCAACACACATGAAGTTTTACATATGCACTTGCAGTGTTCTTCTGCTTTGAATTATCAAACCCATATCGAAAACATAACCTAATTCGAAAAATATTCTTCCTTTAGCAAAAAAAAAAAAAAAAAAAAGGAACAAAATTGGTTACGACTTCAACCTTTTTTCTTTCTGCGAAGTGAATTACTATAGTTCAGAGACATTTAGTCGAACATGTCAAAGACAGAATAGAGCGGGAGGTACTTACAACTGATAGATTGAAAGCCCAGATAATCGAAACTGAAAAGTAAAACTTTTTTTTAGTTAAATTTTGAATAAGTGAAAATAAAGTTAACAATACCAAAAAAAATAAAAAATGAAGTTAAGGGCGAAGAAAGCGTACCTGTTTAACTGACGATGAAATTGAGGATGTTGTTCTTCAGTTAAAGAAACTTCTAAACCGTTGTTCCTTGTCGCTCGCTTCCAAGTGCCACTTTGACTTTTCTTCACTTTTTCTCTTTCCTTGTTTTGGTTTTGATATTGTAATAGTAATAATATTATAATTTCTAGTTTTCTTTTGGGTGGAAAAATAAAAATTAAAAAAAACTTCGGTAGATTTGTTGCGAGCTCTTTTTTTTTTCTGTTAAATGTTCACCCAATATTCCTGAAAATGTTTAATTTAGGGTTTATCTTCAAAAAATTAAGAAGATAAAATTAGAATCCAACGTTGTAAAATTGGCTCAATTAAGGGTCTAGTATCAACGTTAGGTCCTGAAATGAGCTCTTAATTAAACTTATGAAAGTGACGGCAGTGCCTTTAATTGATTCGATTTTACAATATTAGTCCTTATTTGAGTTTTTTTGAACGATATGCCCTAAATTGAGCATCTTTACAAACATTGGACCCTAATATGAACAATTAGCCCCCTTTCTTTCTAGGACTCATTCTCTTGGAACCCAAAAATCAAATACTTATTCAAAATGGGCAAATCGGTCACACTATTAATGTCACCACCGGTACCTTGGAGGCAAACTGACATAATTTCAATTTTCTCATGCCGCTTAAATCACCACAAGCAAATCCTCAATATTCTTACCTTTCTTTTAATCAATGGAAGCGGTGCCCAACTCAAAGACTCCAGAATAATTTGCTCAAATTCATCATTAGGAGAGTCATTTTAACAAAAGAGGACACAAGATTTTGTCGTCAAATTCCCACCAAAAAAAGAAGTAAAAATGAAAAAAGAACAAAAAACACTTGAAATATTTAGAGGAATCTAACAAAAATGGTTTTCAAAAGATTTTTATTAAATGGTTTTTCAAAAATGATTTTCAAAACTTGTTTTCACGAGAAATGCTCTTCAATAAAAATGTTCAATCACCAGATCATCTCGATGTGGGATCTTGGGGGCGTCGGACTTGGCCAATCATCGTCTAACATTTTCTTCTATTTAACAAATATTGAAAAACCATTAAAGTGGACCCATTTTCCACTAATGGGTAGCCAAAAGCTACTACTTTGTTGAATCGGAAAAATCATTAAAGCTCAATTTACATTAGATTATAAAGGGAATTTACCAGATGAAGATTTGAAAACATTGGAAGATTCAATTTCAAAATGAAGGGAGTTAGAATTATTCTAGGAGCTCAGTTTGCTAGAGCCCAAGCCACACAAGGTAGATTTTACTAATGAAAAAGCTTTCAACGCGGCCCGCAACCCTGTCAATGTTGAGAGCGACCTTGCTCTCACTCTCGACAACCTCGACGACCTTCCTCCCCAGGACCTTGCTCTCTCGTAGAATCAGGACCTTGTTGCTCTCCAGAACAACAAGGACTTTGCTCTCCCTCCCTTGCACCCAGACTAGTATGCGAAATCCTCCTCTTTCTTGTCTTCTTTTTGTTGTTTAATGTGACATTTTTGGTTTGATTTAGGGTTTTGGAGGACCTTGACCAGGATCAGGACCAAGACCTTCCTGCCCTAGAGGACCAGGACCCCTTGCACCTTGCTCCGAAGCAGTATGTGAAATCCTCACCTCTTTCTCTGCTTGTCTAAACTATTTCTTTCATTGTCTTGCTCCAGTGGAATCCTCACCTCTTTCTTAATTTGTCTGCCTCTTATTTGTTGGTCTAATTTGTTTCTTTGACATTTTTTTGTTTGTTTTAGAATTGAAGAGTACAATAACAGATTAATTCACCTTGGCCTTGAAGGAATCAATGGAGGAGTCAATGAGTCTCTCATGTTCCGCCCAAAGAAAATTTCTTTGGAACTGAAAAGCCCGTTGCTGATCGTTGCTACTCTTGTGGCTGAAGATTAAAGCTCACAACCACCTTTGTATGTAGATGTGGTAAGTGGTTTTGTCAAACCCACTGCTATCCTAAGGAGCACAAACCCACCGCTACCCTAAGGAGCACAACTGTGAGTTTGACTTCAAGAAGGCCGGACAGGAGACGCTTGCTGAAGAAAATCCAGAGATTAAAGGTTTAAAATTAGACAATATTTAGGAGTTTTTCTTATAGTTATACCTTTAAGAAGGAAATATTTTGTTTTCGCAAAAGGGAAATAGAGAATTGTTGTAACCGAAAAAGTGGAAGAAATCAAAAGAAAGAGAAAATTCATCAATAACATTGAAGGCCACATTATCTAGTCAAAACCTAAGTAATCATTATATGTATATATGCAGGTTAAGAGTCGCCTTTCAACTCCCTCCATCTTCATTTAAGATCATATCGTGGGAACTTAAAAGTCTAGGGTTCAACCAAATCAAACAGAGGCAATCTATCCCGGTAAAAGTCCTAGAAAAAGAGAATGTCTTTTCAAAGGTAATAACTACCACATAATTTCTACTGCATTTAGAATCCACAACTAAATCAACAACTTAGTGACGGGTTGAGCGCAACACAAATAGGCAAATAGGTAAGGCTATTTGACGCCCTGAGATTTTTCAGTTTTGATTTCCATGCCTATTTACGAAGTTCGCGATTGGTGAAGTGTTTGGTGGAAGGTTGAGCTCAATTGACTACCCACAAATAGAACGCAGTCAGTCAGGTAAAGAGAAATGAAAACCCAAAGAGAAGGGGGCGACTCAGAATTGGATTTTCCGTTTCAAAGCAATGGCGTTGTTTCGAGTCAGGGACACTAACATTACTTTTGGGAAATATAATGGCTTTAGATCCTTGTTGTTTTCTGCGTATGTCGCTAGTATAAAGGGTGTTGATGAAGCATGGGCTGATAGGAGGGCCGACATTGTTACTGAGATTTTAGATCAAGATGCCATGATTATGCGCTCTCTCCACCGTGCATTTATTCGAGATGATGACAGTTTTGAATCTCTCATGAAAAAAATTTAGTCTGAGAATCCGAAGGTGCAAAGCATTATCTTATTCGATTTTGCAATTGCAAAATAGGGGCTGTATTTTCAGGGAAAATGTTTTTAGGACTAATGGCGGTGTTTAGGGCTGTTTTTGAATCTCTAATAACTGTATAAGATGTTTTTACTATACTATGTTAGGGTTTTTAAGTACTAAAGATAATCGATCCTTACTAATGGTTTGTGATTGAAGCATTAATGATTCCATGTTTGCTGATTTAAAAAAAAAAAAATTCAACAACTTATAAAATCAAATTGGAAGACTCATTAAGCAAAACATTTTCCTTGAACTATATATCAACTCTCTTTAATTCAAAATGAATGCCAAGCATTCTCTGCCATATGGCCCAAACTGGGGGCTACCCACTTGATAAGTGGCAACTCCTCCACGAATTTTTTTATATTCTTTTTTTGTTTTCGTTTTCATTGTTTCTTTTTAATTTTTTTTATTTAATAAATTGGACTTTCATGTTTCGACTTTCTGGTCTCTAGTAATTTCGGTCTCAAGTCATTTGTCATTCGAATTTCGGGTATTGCCTTAATCATTTTTTCTGTTTTATTGGCTTCCTATTTTTTGGTACATTTCTTTTCTCGAATATAATGGTCTAAAAATATTAATAAATAGATAATTATTTGATACATTGTTAATGTAAATTTTAGATTCCACAAGTGGGTTTAGGAGTTGACACATACACTATTCTTTAATTAATTTTGTATTTAATATTTAAATTAGTTTCTTAAGAGGCACATGTCAATCATTTAACCATGTATGTATACTCAGTTAAGCTCCACTAACAGTGTATTATGTAAGCTGTGTGGGGAGCTTTTTGTGGCGGTACAACAAATGGACTAATCTTTGCTCCAATGGGCTCTGGGCCAGCCCCCAATCAGCAAACAAAGACTGAATTGAGGTTGGACTTGAAGAAATGGCTGCTGTGATTTGTAAACTCTAACGGCCGCATGGTTTCCTACTGCGACATGAAGAAAGCTGGATTGACGCGTGGGATTGAACTGCCACATAGATTCCTACTGTGGCGTGAACTTTGGAAAAGTTGGAACTTTGCCGCATGGAATTCTTTTATGGCCTTATGGCTTACAATAAACTTAGTTGCGGCAGAAGTTAATATGACAGTGCTTTGTAGGGGGAGTTTTGCGGTAGGAAAGGTGTCATCGTAGAATTAGCTTAAAGGGGAGATGAAGAAACTAACAAATGATGAAAATAACTTCACTTTCTTTCATAAATGGAACATAAAACATATGGAAATACATTATGAGAAAGGGCTTGGAAGAAAGAAGATGGGAATACAAGTTTGAGGGAAAGAAATCAATGTCAGAAGCGTTAAAGTGGAGAAGAGAGTAGTTGTAGCCTCGTTGTGATAGCTAGGGATGTAAACGATACGAGACTACTCGCTAGCTACTCGGACTCGATTCGATAAAAATTCGAATTCGCCTCGGTTACTGTCGGGTCGAGCTCGAGCTCGGGTAGCTCGAATAGCTAATACTTGACCCGAGAGCTCGTCAGGTAGCTCGATAATATTACATATATATTATTTTTATTTTTTAATAATTAAATTACACTTACACCCCCACTTAAAATGACTAAATTCCAAATACCCAAATGTCAAACCTAAATCCCTAATTTTCCTTTCCCCCTTTCTAGATCTAACACTCGACCTCTTGAGTCTCGACTCATTCTCCGTCGCCTGCCTCCCTCCTGACCTTCAGTTCGAAAATCCGGCGACGAACATCACACTCTTTCTCATCTTTTTGTCTCTCTCTCTTTCCATCTTGCTTCTCTTCTTTTCTGGTCTGTTTTCCCCTTCTTTTCTATTTGAACTTTGAAGTTCCATCTCTTGCTTTCTTCCCCGTTTCAAATCTCCCAAGGCAAGGTCACTTATCCCCCGTCGAAGTAAGGCGAGGTTGCAGCTGCTTATACTTCAACAACGGACCTCTTTCTTCTCTTCAAAAAAGGTAAAAGTCTTAAGCCCTTCACTCTCGTTTCATCAGCTGGTATTGAGTCCGATGTTTTGTTTGTTAATTTATGTTTTGTTCAATGGCCTGCTCTTTGCTTTCACTTTCCATTCTACCATAATATGCCCAATTGCCAATTGCTTGCTCTTCTTCTCTCTGATGTTTAGTGCACATCAGAGAGAGTATTGGAGTCTACTTCGTGGTAACCAAGAGAAGCACAAGGAAAACAAGCACTCTCAACAAAGGTCAGTGTCAATGTTCTTTCGTTTGGATAAGAAACTGTCCAAGAAATCCCCCTTTTGTTCTTCACTTCTTCCTTCTATTTGAATAACTTGTTTAATTTATTTTTATATAATTAATTATGTTTGCGATAAGTTTTTTTTTTCTTTATTATAACACATAGCACTATGTTTTTGTAAGTTGAATATTTAATTATTTTTTAGATTTATTTTCAAAAAAATTAAGTAAAAAATTTTCGAGCTCCAATCGAGCTCGAGCTCAAGGTCAAATTAATCCGAGCTAAAAATGTATCAAATTAGAAGTTTTTAACTCATTATCGAGCCTGTCGGGTCGAGTTCGGATAGCTCGATACTCGTCTCGAACCGAGCTCGAGCTCGAGCTGGGTATCGAGCTAGTGAAATTGTGTCGAGCTCGAGCTCGGGTATCTCATTACTCGGCTCGACTCGACCCGATTACACCCCTAGTGATAACATTGTTGTGATTGTGAAAAATGGTTCCCCTGTTAGAGTTGAGATTGGGATTATTTATAGGCAAACTTTTGCCCGGTCAATGCTTTCACCACTGGACTTTCAGCCACGATTCCCGCTGCTGGCATACCAACTCTGTCATGGAATCTTCCGAATCGGGTGTATGAACAAGCGTGTTTTTTTATCCTTTTGAATTTCCGTTGCTTTTAGTGGTGATAAGTCCACTTTGTTGCCAACAGTTGAGGTTCCTGCAACTGAGCAGGTCAACGCCGCAACTGGGATTCTTTCCCTTTGCTGGCATGATGCTATTTCTAAAATAAAGAGCAATCTCCAAGCAAGTTGTCCCTCCCCCAAAATAGCACTGGCAGGATTCCCATCTTCACATACCTCCAAGTCACATCTCCACAAGGTTTTCCCGCCATGGGCTTGATCCATGTTTTTGCCTATAAATTAGAGATAATTAGTATGTTGTATTGTCATGATTAGGTTTTAAGATGTAAATGAGTTTGAAAATGTGAATAAGAGATAAGTATTACTCCCTTAGCAAGCATCTTTTGTGGACCTTTACTGTGGCATTTGCAGCTTCCCCTTGAGAGGCGTTGTAGTTTGATTCCTTTGCCATGCATATGACAACAAACTTTCTTGTTGTGTGATTCTTTTTACCATGTGACGTGGTGGCAAGTCTTGTTGCCGTGCAACTCTTGTTGTTGTGTGGTGGTCTAACGGGTTTATGTTGTTATTAGTGGGCCTCTGGGCCACTTGTGAGGAAAAGAAAAATGTTGGACATCTTTCTTGTGTGTGTGAATATATTGGGCTTTGATGAGGTATTTTGTGAAAATGAAAAAAAATATAGTATTTTTTGTACTTTGAACGAATTGGGATTTTTGTGATTGAATGGGTTTTAACTATCCCAAATTTGATCCTTAACAAGCCGCAAGCTCAAAATTATAGCATGTATTTAAATTAAAATTAAATCATCAAATAAAATGATTTCTATAATTTAAAGCAGCAAATAAAAATGATTTATATAGTATTTAAACCACTTTTTTTGGCATGATAGTATCTAAACCACTTTATAAGGTGAAAATGCTTGATTTAAACCAAGATTGTCTCAATTAATTATACTACTAGTTTGTTTATCTAGTAAAATAACCTTTGAGATAGTAGGTCAAAACTTTGTTCTATGAGCCAAAAAAAAATATTGACCTTCTCTTTTTAAGGGGCAACATTCATGTATTCCAATGTCACATGGTTCTAAGATTTTTTTTATTGTTATGAAAATACTTAGATTAATTTTCTAAGTATTACTTTAAATTTGAAAAACATTTGTTTCATAACCACCATCATATGAATTGAATATGAATAAAAAGTCACTCTAAAAGCTTAGTAGTAATACATTTTTCAGAAAAAAAAAATGTAAAAGCTTTGCAAAATTGCAAAGCAAAAGTGTGTTCGAACTTCTTTTTTTCATTCATCAATAGGATATGGAGGCAAGGGAAGTGGAACTATTCAAGATGAACTATTCATCACCCTTTCTTCACACTCACATCTCTCTCTTTATTTTTTTTCTCTTTTTTCTTTGGTAGAAATTTTGATTTAGCTTTAAATGCCTAATTTGCCTAGATAAGATCAGGGACAAATCATTTGGCAACCATTTCTAACTACAAGCTTCTTTTTTTCTTGGCTAGAATTAAGAGACATTACAAGCTTAATTTAGTCAAAAACATTTTAAAGAAGGAATAAATCACTAGACTAAACTACATTATCTAGTTTTTCCATATATAAACATATTGCAGGAAGAAACAGTTTTTCTCCCTTCA
The DNA here is from genome assembly GCA_001974805.1 of Corchorus capsularis. NCBI lineage: Eukaryota > Viridiplantae > Streptophyta > Magnoliopsida > Malvales > Malvaceae > Corchorus > Corchorus capsularis. The sequence continues at coordinate 71,315 of AWWV01009706.1, read as the reverse complement.
AAAGCTCAAAGCCAGAACTTCATGTTGCACAAGCTGGCACCAAGCATGAAAAGAATCCTGGAATTTTCTTCTGCATATGAAACAACAAAATTAATATGTCAAAAAGAAAAAGAAAAAAAAAAGCTTTAACAGAACAAATTCTAATAGGTGGACTTTGTTATTGCCTGAGGTTGTAGTAACAAATTTTGCCTACCCAACCCAATGTAGACCTCAAGTTTGGAGATAAACATGAAAACCCAAAAGCATTTCTTTATGTTTATTTTTTTATGGTGGGAAAGGAGGAGCTTTTCATTCTTCAAAGGATGAAAAAGACCCTCCCATTAATGACTTTGAGACCATGGCTTCATGAGGTCCATGAAAGATTTCAAAAAGCATCAATTATAGTGTGGTTTGGTATTGAAAATTGAATGTTTGATTCTATATATATAAAGTATTCAATATTTTATCTAATTTTCTAACAACCAAAGAGTTGGCAAGAAAAAATGAAACCCATGTTGAAAAATTAAGAAAAAATGAGACTAAGATAGATAGAGACTTACTCGCTTGGAAGAGTGGAGGAGCTCAGGGGGAATTTTGTAAAGATCTTCATCAACAGGTTTGGGAGGCCTAACAGGCAAACGATTGGCCAGAACGACATCGTTTTGGAGCTGCTTGCTTCGATTTGCATTATTTTTAGTAGTCACATGGTGGGGATATTGATGCTGTTGTTTCCTTGGCGGTTCAGTCACGTCACAAACTCTCCCCGCCTTCCTTTGCTCCTTAACATGCGGCCCTCTCTTTTCTCTAACCCTACTCACCTGCTAAATTCCACCACTCACTCCATTATTTTCAACATTTGAATTTGATTCATAATTCTAATGATCATAGTAATAATTTAATTCTTGGTGTGCTACAAAAAATTTAATTCTTGGTGTAATTGTGTAAACCCTTATCTACTATTTACATTAGATTCCGACTAATCTGATGTAGAGTCGTGGAAATCATCTAATAGCATTGATTTGTGTATATTATATGTACATGCCAAACTTAACTAACATGAAATTAGTAAAAATTGTATGAATGACCAAAAATTAGATGTGGGTATATCGATTGAACTCTTAATTTCCGTGATCAGAATGTGATCAGAATAACCGGCAGTCTCACTCTCAAATACATTCCAAGAAAGGTGAAATGTAATGCATGCTTATATGTTTGCTTTCCTATCAAATCTAGAACCATAAAAGGCAAAAAAGATTCTTGCAAGTTAAAAACTAGATTTTACTGCAAAACATTTTCAGATTGGGAGAGAAATTCCCAGAAATGGGATTGAACTTTTTAAGACATCACTATGCTTTACTCAATTTCGAAAATGTCCACACTGTGCAAAGACATGAGTTAAACAGTTGTTCTGCAGAAATCTAAGACATGACTGACTCATCCTTATCTTTCGTTTTAAATGTTTTTTTTTCTACTTTACTTACACCAGTTAACTAATTAACAAGCTGAAACAGTAAAATCAACAGTGCAAAACTATTGAACAAAAAAAAACAGAGAGAGTTAAAGACTAACCTTTCTAGGAGGAGCAAGGTTACGAGAATGTTTCCTTAAATCAACAGCATACAAATCAGAAGCAGCATAAGGGTTCGATTCTCCTGATGAAGAATTACTGTAACGAATCAAACCAGCTTGTCGAGCGCATTCAAAGTACTGAGTTATAGGCAAGTCATTTGCATAATCCCAGTTTCCAAATGCCGGTATCTGCCCACTTCTCTTGCCAAAATCCTAAAAAATAATTCAAACCCCAGAAAAGAATTAGCCTTTTAGAGAGACTGAAGATTCAAAAAGGTTAAAAAGAAAAAAAAGGAAAGGACAAACTTACATTATCCATTGTTGGTGACAGCAAGAATGAAGAAGAAGAAGAAGAAGAAGAAGCTAATATAAAAGACAAGAAATGGAGAGATTGTAAAAAAAAGGTGGTTGGATTTTGGAATTAAGAGAGGACTTGAAAAGGTTGTTTTTAAGGAGAAAGAATTGAGTTGAGAGAGCAAAAAGGTTAAAAAAGCAAGATATATATGGGGATTCTCAACTCTCAAGAAAGCTACAGAAGATATAAATTCTACTAGTTCAGAGTGTTTACACAGAAGAAGAGAATCTACAAATAAAGATAGAGCTCAGCTCTTTTTTCTTGTTGAGAGTGGAAATTACTATAATAATAATAATAATTAATTAAATTAAAAATTCAAGCAACCAAAATAAATACTAAAATAAATAAATTACTACTAGGAGAAAGAAGAGGAGACAGAAGTCTACTATTAGGGGCTTGATTTGTCAACATTTTTTTTTTTTCATTATAATATATGGTGCAACTTTCTTGTCCAAACCTTGATCCCATGCCTTTGCATTTATTTTATTTATTTTCTAATTTGCTTCTGTTTTTGTTTAATGTGGGTCACGCGGTTAAGTCAGGAAATGGGGCCGGCCGACCCCTTTTGAGAATGCAGGGAAGGGAAGTGTTCACAGTTCATTTGGTACTTGGTAGTAACTGTTAAGAGAAGTTGGTGGTGAGGTTGCAGTCACAAACTGAAAAGCCAATTTTTATGGGTTATCAATTTATCATAGTAGATTTGTTCTTTGTTTCAAAAGAATTTTATTTTTTGGACAAAAGGGTTACATTAAAGATCTGAAAAAAGCTTGTTGCGATATAGTAATGGCTGCTACAACTGCAGTTTTGGTTCCCTGAGAATTTCTGTATGGTCAAAGACTCAAAGGTTACATCTTCTACCTAATTTTGATCTTTGTTTCTGTTCATCTGGATGAAAGGATGTATGGAATTGAAGCAATCTAAAATCTTTTCCTGAATTTCAGCCAAAGTAAACCTAAAAGACTAATGAAAATTTGTCATTCACTATACCAAGTGATTGATAAAATGGTATCTATATATAAATTGGATTCAAAAATCGCATTTGTGACATTTTTAACCTTTCACGCTTCCTGACTTTAAAAAGAAATCAGTAAAAAAAGTCGAGTATATTTTTTTTTTGTAGAAAAAAGTTTAGGTGATGGGGGAGACTGTCACAGTCTAAGGTCAGGGCATGCCACAGGTCTTATAGAGGATTTATAGTGGTATTTATAGATCATCCATCAACGAGAACCGTTGACACAACTCGAACTCCAAATCTTACAAATAAAGAGATAAAGTCTTACCAACTCAACCAATTTGAATTGGCAAGGCCGAGTATATACCTTACTTAAACCAAAGTTGCTCAATATTTATGCTTCAAGTACTACTAACTGTGAGCTATGAATATGGTCATTCTATTCCCATGATAAAGAGAAATTTCCAATCCATTGAAAGCTCTTTGAGTTGATTTTGGACTAGGAATATAAAAGAGTAAAGTGTGGTGCACTCCATTTAAAGTCTCTCCAATTTCATTTTGGCATCCAATAATGACAGTTTGTATTTGACTAACTTCAGTTACAAATACAATCTGCATAAAGAGGTGGAAAATAGCTATGATTCCCACTTTGTTTGTTAGTGCTCCTTGCACAAAACTTCAAACTCTTTTGTCATAAAGCTTACTAAATGCCAAATCCACTAACCAACCTGCCAGACCATGATCAAAAGAAACTGATATTTCAATTCTTTCAATTGGCCAAAAGCAACCCACATTTTAAAGTTTATGAACTTTTTGAGTAAGGTGATAGGTTACACAAAGGAAAATAATCTTCTTTCATCTCATTTAATCTCACCATGTCCAACTCAAAATTTGAACTTAAGACAAGATGTCTCACAAAAAATCTCCAATTCTAAATTCTAACCACAAGGTACAACTTTAGAGACCATTTTATTATAAAACAACCAAATCTTGTGAAAATACATATATATGTACTATAATTTATAGTACAAAATAAATAATCATAATGTTATGGCATCTTAAAAAGTACATTGATTACTTAATTTATTGAAAGACCAGAGATAAGGTGATTAGTACATAGTTCACATTTAAACCATCAAATGGGATGAACAGAAAATGTAAAATGCCAATGCTTGAATCAAGTCCCAAACAAAGCTCTACAGCAGAAAATGGGGAAATTGTTTCTCATTTCATTATTTCTTTTTCTTCTTAATGGAGTAACTAAAAGAAAACCTTATAAATTTATAACCCCAAAGTTTCCAAACCCAAAAAACAAGAAAATTGTCTTGGACATGAGGAAGTTCATCTCTCTTTTCTTCTCTTTGGGTCTTGAATCTTGATGAGATCAGTTGAAAATAGCAAAAAGTCTTTTTCTTGGCTCAAGCAGCTATAGCATTAGCATAGCAGCCGTTACCTCGTGGAGTGATCTAAGGTGTTCACCTAATAATTTTGACTTATGGTAAAGAAAAACAAAGGAACCCACTTTGGGGCTTGTGCCAATGACCAAATGCCATCTGCCACAAATGGTCAAAACATGCCACCAACCTTCTCCATAGCTTTGGTTTGGCTTGACTTGAGAGAAAACTCCCCCAAAAAAAACAAACCCAAACTTTGACAAGGAAAATTTGATCATCAAGTCAAAATATTTGAGTAGGATTGTAGAAAAATTGTGGTATGAAATGAAATTCAGACGTGTAAGCTCACCAATCTTGTTTGTTGTTTAGCATCAAGGGAAAGATGACGGTGAGAGCCGGACCGACCATGGAATATGGAACATGGATTTTGGGGGGCAATGGCCAGTCACGTGAACCTCTTAATGGAAGCAACTAAAAATTACAACCAAGAGAAATAAGAGAGAAAATGATGTTCTTCAAATCAATATAGAGAAGCTACAAAATTATATCTCTATGTGAAAAAATGGAATATTTTAATTGGGTTTCATATCTCTATTTTTTTTATCATTAAGGATGGAATCCAACCCATACATAGATCATACTAGCTTGATTTCACATTTTAGGAATGTCGGTTTGAGTTTTTAGTAAACATATATATAAATTCAATTCAACTTTCATTTGACCACACAAATACTTTTTTTCCCTTTTAATTTCCTAATGATTTGTTAAAGATATAAATTCAGGGTAGACCTACTCAAGGGGCCCGGTTGCTGTCCAAATCCGAAAACCCGTCTAAAAAATAGGAGGATTTTGACAATGTTTAAACCCATGTTGCAAAACAAGTTAGGCCTTAATTTTCTTTCCAAAAACCCGAGCCCAGCCCAACCCGCATTAGTATATAATAGATTTATATATAATATAATACATATCTTTATTATTTTTAAATATATAAATATATACTATGTAATATATAACATTACAATATATATTGTATTATATAAATTATATTTTATATTTATAAAAAATATGGTTAAAAAAATTATCTTGTTGATTTTTATTAAAAAAAATTGAACAAAATGTAATTAAAATTTTTATTTTAAAAAATATAAAACAGGCGGCTCGAGCAAGTCTTGAACATGAATTCTTAAATATGAGTAGGTTTTGATCAAATGACCAAGCCTGAATAGTCGGCTTGGCTGGGCCGTGCCCACACAATTTCTATTATTATATAATGAAAGGGCCTGAACCCGACCCAACCCGGTCCATGAGCAGATCTAATTTAAGGTAGTACAGATTCTTTAGTTAGAAGAAGAAGAAGCAGCCTAGTTTGGTTGGAAAAATTCAGTTTCCAAAAAAAGGTACTTCTAATTAAGAAGCATTTTTTTAAACTAGAAGAAAGAAACATTTTTTAAAAAAATTTAGTCATCTCTTTCACGTGCCTTGCACGTGACCTAATATGTTTAAATTAAATTAAAATTAAAATCTTAAGTATATTACTAATTTTATCCTAAAGAAGCCTATAATTATAGATGGAAAAATTTCACTTGAGTACGGGTATCTAACTCGATCGCCTAAAACCAAACCTTATCCAAACGGATTCGACCAAAAATCCGTTCAGTCCGAAACCGAAATGACCCGACCTCAAATCCTTAATGACCCGAACCTGAATCTACCCGAATCAGATCGATCCAAGAGATTAATCCGAAATTACCCGAATCAGGATTAATTATATTTAAATAACCCGAATCCGAAAAGAATTGTACCTGAAAATCGGAGGCTCAAAACCGAAATTATCTGACCCGAAACTGAAAAAGACCCGAACCAAAATTGACCCAAACTCAAATGACCCGACATTTGAGTGATCCGAATCCAACCCAACCTAAAACCGAAATTAATCGAACCCTTATAACCTAAAATTTCCTTAACCCGAAAATAACCTAACCCAAATAACTGAATCCAAATCCAATCCAACCAACCCATTTGTATATAAATTGGATTTTACTATCAAAGAAACAAAAAAATAATCCCACACGAAGAGAATTATTAACAAAATAAAATAGCAAATTTAAACCCACAGTAAAGGTTACATTTGTCTAGCAAAAAAATAATTATAAATCAAATAAAATAATTGCATTCTAGGGAAATAATAAATTTTAATCATAATACATTAAACTATCAAATAGAACATGTCAATCACAATAACCTTTTAAATTAAAATGGTAAAAATAAAATAATTATAAAATATTGAATTTAATTAAATGAAAATAGAGTTTTTGGTAGAATAAAACTGTATATTAAAAATTTTAATATATCCAATTTTTTTTTGAAAAATAGTAAAATGGTAAAAATAAAGAAATTATAACGAAATTTGATTTAATAATTGAATAAAAATAGAGTTTTTAGTAGAATAAAACTATAATAGTTTAAGCAAGGGCATTTAAGAGATATATTCAAAAAAATAAGAATATAATGGTCGATTCAAAAGTTTCACAAAACTTGTACTTTTATATATAGTATAGATAATTGCTATAGAAAATATGACGGTAAAATGACCGAAAATGATATATAATCTAAAAAGATCAAAGAAAAATTATTATTGAAATTTTTAGTCCTTTGTCCAAAAGTATTTTTAAACATTTGTTTAGATTAACTTGACCTTTAAACTAAACTTTTGACACAAATCAAGACTTGCTTGCAATTATGACAATGGAGTGGAAATGAAGAACATGTTTATTTTATTTTGAAATTTTCACTCCATTGCATCTTTATTCTCTAAATATATACTTATTTTTCATTGACACATGTTGTTAGTCCTGATCACGGTTCGGTTCCGGTTTCGAACCGGCGGTTCTGGTTCTTAAGAAACTTGGAACTGGAACCTTAACCTTTAAGTAAGGTTCTGGTTCCGGTTCTGGAACCGACAGTTCTCGGTTCGATTCCGGTTCCAAACTGGAACCTTTTTGTTTAGGCAATATTTTAAAAAAAATATTGTAATACTTAGTTAATTAATTAATTTTATGTTTTAAAAAATAATATACATAAGTAAATATCAAATAACATGTCTATTAACACTAAATTAAGGAAATTAATTAAGAAAATTAATATATATTATAGATTTCATAAATATATTAATAATAAAAATAATAAAAATATGAACGGTTCCAATTCCAGTTACGGTTCCATATATGTGGAACCTAACCGGAACCTTACCAACAACGGTTTCGGTTACGGTTCCGGAATCGGAACCTTTTTAGCGGTTCCAGTTAGGTTCTTGTGACCACGGTTCCGATTCGGTTCCACGATTCGAACCGAACCGTGGTCACCTCTACATGTTGTGTCACTACCTATTTTCTGTGATATTTTTGGAAATGGATAATGGAGAATGGTCTCCACCAGTGTTGTAAAACCCAACCCAGTCTAAAACCCGCCGAGGTTGCTGGGTCACGGGTCAACTGGGTCTATCGGGTCAACCGGCCGGGTCATAGTGATGACGTCAGCATATGTCATAAATATAATGAATATAATGATATATTAATTAATATGAATATATGGAAAATTAGAATCGAAATAAAATCAAATTTATGTCCCATAAATTATTTTGTCTAATACCAACAAAGCTCATTTTGCCTTTCTGATCTCACCGGAATCATAACAAAATAGTCATCAAAAGAACCAAATTCATAATTAAATACAACCCACACTAATGTTCAAATTCTCATAACATTTTCTCAATTGAAATCACCATCTTGAACGTGAGGAGTTCGATTTTGGCCACCAAAATCAAAAGATGAAAAATCAAGTTGTCTGTCTACCTCTAAATCATCATCATCATCACTAACATGAATAGGTTCATCTTCAACTTCTAACAAACAACAAACATTGTAATCAATAAATAAATCAAAAAATTTCTCAAAATTAATAGGGAAATTGTAAAATTTTATGAAGTATGAACTATAAAGAAAAATGATTTTTTTCTGTACCCAAATCAACGTAAATCAAAAATTAAAATATAAATAAAACAAAAAGAAAATGGAACAAAACCAATTTTATAACAGGTTTTCCTCTATACCCAAAGTCTAAAGCACAAAGTAAAAAAAATCTTTACTTACCAGAGCAAGAGCATGAGATTTAATGAGAGAAATTGATAATAAATAATCGATTCAAAGATGAAGCCAAAGATTGAAAGCCTATAAGAGGTCGGGATTTGAAGTTTTAGTCTTTTAGATCTTTGAGACTTGAGTTTGAGAGAGTGAGAGAGGCGAGCCAGATAAAGAGGTTGAGGGAGGCGATAAGGTGAGAGAGAGATCTGAGTGAAAAGAAAAAGAGAGAGACGCGGTAATACTTGGGGAAAAAATAGGGTTTTTAGCCTTAACTATATATGAATCCGGTTTTTAGTGGATTATCCGGTTCAACCGGATCCGAATTTCCCGGGTTTTAACTAGTCTTTGACCGGGCTGATAAGTCTGCGGTTGGGGGATTTGTCCGGCTCGACAAGGGCTTCGAGTCTCGGACGAACCGGGTGAATCGCCCAGATCAGACCGGGTCCCCTAACACTGGTCTCCACTACCAAACATAACCTAATTTTCTTTTATCTTCAACGAGAAGAAACTCGATAAGGTACATTTTCACGGGCTCCTTCCTCTAGTTCCCATTACTGTCTTCATTAAATCATTTTGCGATTAAAAAGGAGCCGCAAAAGTGCCAATGTTAAAATTTGTTAATGGTGGACAATAAGCCATTTGTTTCTTTTACGAAAATGGAACAACCTTTTTTTCCCACCATTATTAATTACTATACTACTTTCTCCATTTGAAAAAAGTTGAAAAGTTAAAAGTGATAAAAAGAGAAAATTACGATATTTTCGCTTCCATGGGAAAGTTTTCTTTTTTTAATATTTTAATCTATACAATTCTGTTCCTTTTTTTTTGGGTTAAAAACTTAAAATACAATTCTGTTCCAAGTTCTAAACTATATATGTTGAAAATTTTAAAATGCAGAAAAGAAAAAGAAAAAAAAGAAAGAAAAGAAAGAGGAGGGAGAAGAAAATATAATATATTTAGGCACCGGCGCACATCTTGCCTCTTGGGGTCGTCGGCTCATTGGTATTGGGCTAATGGGCTTCATTTAGTTTAAGCCTATATCATATCCAAGTCCAAGCCCATAGTACAATGAAAAGCCCAGAGATTGAATCTATCGCTTATGTATTAAATCAATACTAATTAGGGTTGAATCTGGATTAATTAGAGTAAAAATGTGGATATTGGTAAAAAAAATCAATACTAATTACTGATAAGTTATGATTTTAGTTTTAGCTTAGTTCACTTTTTTGTATGAATTCTGATATCCGATAATCACATTGAAATCTGACTAATCTTGAGTCGAGTTGTGTTAGACTCGAATAAGAGGGAAGTTTTTCCAATGTCTATATTCTTTATCCATAAAACTCGAATTCGAGTTGGGTAATAAGTCAATATGATACTACCAATTACCACATTGACATGTTACTGTATTAAAGTTTTAATTGTGATAAAAATATAGATCACTTCAGTTAAAATATAGAGTAGTCTTGAGAGCATAAAAGTAATGAGGACCACATTATCATATGCGAATTGATTCTTACAGTTGAATGTTTGTATCAAAATGTAATATAACATCAAAGCGGGCAATTTCATTTCGTACATTGACTCTTTCATAGTAGTTATGTTATCCCACGTGCAGATTCTATATATATCATAACATACTAAGCCTAGCTATATATATCATCCCTTACATGTGAAGTTTATAGCATGTGATATGTTCATGAATCTTACAATTGAGTAATAAAATTAGTGATGTAAAATTACATCAAAAGTTAATGATGAACAACACCATATTTGTCTCAAATTAACAATTACTCTCTTGAATTTTGGGGTTACTAATTTAGTAGTTAGAGAGATACAAAAATCAACCAAACCTTGCATTATCCAAATTGAATGTCAATAACACTAAATTTAGCTTTGGAAATCAAGGTAGGGCACAAACCTAAAATGTAGTTGTGCAGTCTATTAGTTAAATGCTGAACTCAATCAATTCCAGTGACGAAGGTTTCAATCCCAAGCATCTTGTACGATAAAAAAAATCGCGATCAATCTTCGAGAAGCATTAAATAGCTTACCTAATTCATAGTTTATTAATGATTAAACCAATTCATTTGGCTTTGGCTGCTCAAAAAATGTGCTGCTGGCCAGTATCCATGTGAATGGGTAGGTGTGTAGAAGTAAATACATATATATAGTAGCACAAAACATATGCTACCAAGCTGTTTCTTGCAGGATTAATCCAAGTAGAATCAAAGTAAAACCCATTTGTCACCTTCAAAGAACCCTTAAATGCATATACTAGACAAAATAGACATGCATATTTTTAGTAAAAAGAAAGTTAATTAAGCAACCAGATTTATAGGTATGCTTGCCTTGGAATGAGCCAAATGAAAACAACAGTTGAGTTTTCAGAATTTAATGAGAGGATATGTACAATGTACTAGCATTAGCACTTTCATAGGTATACAAAGTAACTAATAACAGCATAAGACATTATAACAAACATGCAGCTTTCAAAACTTAATTGAATCATCCTACTTCTGTCTCATGGGATTTTACTCGATGATCACCAAAACTTTTCATCAATGAACTGTGAACCCAAGCTGGATTGATCAAGGGTCCTTGTCTTTTAGCCGAGTCTTGTCTATTCATTAGGACCGCAAGATCCAATCTGCCCAAGCAATCACCTACTAGGTATTAACTTCGTCTCGGTGACATCTGATAATCACATTTGGATCACGTCGTCTAATCTAGAGATCTCGAATTCCTTTCATTTGGCCGTTTATAATTTTTTTTTCTTAAATCACTAAGCTTAATTGGGTACAAATAATTTTTTTCCCCATTTAACTGATGGAAAATTGGAAACAAGGGTTTTGGTTAAAGTATATGTCATAAATTATATGTACCATTTTATGAATGTCTTTTATGAATAGTATACTAAGATGAAATTAGAAGTAAGCAATAATATGAATGGCACAATTTGCAAAAAGCATAAGTTGTTGTTTGGAGTTTAGAGCAAATGAAAAAGAAAATTAAAAGGAAAAAATCTGATCTATAACCCAAAGCTAAAATAAATTAAATGTGATGAAATTAATAAGTTTGTTCATTAGAGCCCACAGGTGTAGTCATGATGTTTCATCATAAACATACAGAAGCAGAAGGACAATCTTAGAAAGGGGAAGGGACCATTTTCCCAAATGGTTTTAGCTATGTATCTTATTATTATTATTCAATATATATTAAGGGTTAGAAAAAAGTTCAAAGAAAAGAAAACCAAAAAGATGAAAGTACAATCCCAAAAATGGATAAATAGGGGTCTTGAAAATGAACAGTGATGATTCATTGATCAGTTATTATTTGAAAGAAAGAAAAAAGAGAAAGAAAGAAAAAACAGGTTGAGAGAGGAAAAGAAAAAAATGGGAGGTGTTGCTTGGACTGAAGAAGAAGATCATTTGCTCAAGAAATGCATAAAGCAATATGGAGAAGGGAAATGGCATCGAGTACCTCTTTTGGCTGGTAATCTAAATTTACATTTTTCTTAAGCTTAATTAGTGGGGAAATTTAAAGAGTTTTGAGTTTAAGACTCTGCAAATCATGGGTGAATTTTATTTTCCTCTGTTTTTTTCCCCTGAGCTTTAATTTGATTGTTGAGTTTCAAATTAAGAAGAAAATAAACAAGGAAAAAAAAGGGTTTATTTGATTTGTCAGGAATGGTAGGGCTATATTATGAAATTTGTCAACTTTGATATTAATTAGTAATGGTTGGTGTAATTATTGTTGTTGTTATTATAATTATAGGTTTAAACAGGTGCCGCAAGAGCTGTAGACTGAGATGGTTAAACTATCTACGCCCAAACATCAAAAGAGGGAGTTTTGCTGAGGAAGAAGTGCAGCTCATCATCAAGCTCCACAAACTCCTTGGAAACAGGCAATCCCTTTGCTTAAATCCATAACCCTCTCCTCTTTTTGATTCAATTAAGTACTTTTTATTCGATTTTATCTGATAATCATTCATTTTATTATAGTTGTATATCACTGGAACTAAGAGTCTAACAATTGACCGAATCATGTGACTATTAGCATAGATCAATGAGGAACAATTAGAAACTTCTAGGGGATGGTTACTTTTGTATGAATCTTTAAATTCCATTTTCATGACTCATGACAGAAGATGGTAATTAGGTTTTAGATTAAGGATAAAAAATGGGTTATTGAGTTAAAAATGTGGTATATTGATCCTTAATTATCAGGTGGTCACTTATTGCTGGAAGACTACCAGGAAGAACAGCAAATGATGTAAAGAACTATTGGAATTGCCATCTGAGTAAAAAGCTCAACAATGTTCAAGAAACTGATCAAGGGCAAGAAAATGCAATGAATTCGGATATCATAAGAGCCGAGCCACGAGGAAATATTGGAACAACTGCAGGCTCAATAATGAAACCAAGAAGCCGTGATATGGTTCCAGATAGCAGCAGGCAGCAGGCAGGAATAATGGAAGAAAGCAGCATGTCGTCGACGCCATTTAACAACTATGTTGAATTTGATCAACAAGGGCAGGAAATTGTGAAGGAAGAAGACTGTGGCATTGGTAATTTGGAGGAGCCTGCATCAGTAGGTGAATATTTGGCTAAGGATTTTGGGGAGTTTGATCAAGTTAACATATTGAATAGTGCTGCTACTGATGCAGGCTGCAGCAAATGGGAATGGGAGGATTTGATTTTAGACATGGATTTATGGACTGATTCATTGTGAAATGCATGTGGTTTTGCTTTGGTTGTTAATTAATGGATAGTTAAGAAGTTTGAGTTATATAAGATGGCATCAAAACTAGTATTAAATTCTTAATAATGCATGTGATTTTCCTTTGGTTGTTAATTAATGAAATGCATGATGAAAAATCGTTTTTGATTAGTGCCAACTGATTTTAGTTTTGACGATCATCATGAAGATTTGACAGAGATATATGATCTCATGAATGATATAGGCAAATCTTCTTTTTTTTTTTTTTTTTTTGCTACATAGGCAAATCTTCATGATGTTCTCAAGTGTCATGTTAAGGTTAAATAACGTTAAGATTGTTGAGCACCAATGAATTTGGGGCTAAGGTCCACTAGCCATAAAGGCCCAAGGCCTCACTATATAGGGTATATATAGCTAAGGTATGAGTCACCTTCTCATGAGGCCTCTTATACTCCCTCTGTCCCATAATATAAGTCAATTTTAACCGTATCACAAAGTTTAAGAAAAGTAGTTACAACTCTAATTTCCATAAACTTTTATCTTCTCTTTCCAATTTTATCGCTCTTCTCTCTCCTCCCACTTACTCCCTCATATTCATAGTCAATAGATAAATTAAATTCCAACTAAATTTCTACTATCACTAACAAGGGTAATTTAGATAACTTATGTAAAAGTTGCATTGAGATTTAAAAAGGGACTTATATTTTGGGACAAATAAAGTTTCTAGAAGGGGACTTATAATATGGGACAGAGGGAATATTTCATTCAATTCATAAGCTCAAAAGCTCTCAAACATCCTCACTACACACCGAGAATCCTACTGACTTACCATCGAAGATGATCCCCTCGAGACACACTAGTGGTCTCCTCTTAACAGTTTTTCTCTTTCAGGTCATCAGGAGCTCTCCCATTCGAGTTGGGTCTTGACATGATTTAGCAATAACAAAGATAATTGATTAAGCTCAAATTTAATCATGGACTACAATTCTAATTCTCCTCAGATGGGTAAAGCCTAAATGCTTCAAAGTCATCCCTTAAATTTTTTACCAAAATCTTCAAATCAGGCATCTTGTAGGACCTTATTCCTAAGCTCATTTTTGGTATAATTGCTACCATTTCTTTCTTTGGTACTATATGACAACTAGCTTGCACATGGGCTTTTAATGTATTCATTCAAACTCTAATATTTAAAAACAAGGTTATTAATTTGGGTTTTGGCCTCTTTACTAGACCAGAATTTAGTTTCAATACAGCTACTTAGTCCTTGGGAGTTTGGAGGAGATTAGAGGTAAAGCCCAAAAAACTTGCTTGGCATAAATAGCAAATGGTCTCCTGATTACCCTTTTTTTTAGTACTTAACATAGATTGGTTACTATAAAGAATAGAGATGGACAAAATCAGTCTAAATGCATAGCTCAAAAGGGTATAAAATTGTTTTTATGTTTTTCTTTTGAGAAGTTTGGAGTGAAAGCAATGAATAAAAATCAATGAATAAAAAACCGTGCCGGGAGGCATATCGGACAGGGATTTGGTATGCGGTTCAATCGGTTCAACCGATTTTGTACCGATTGTTGAAACAATTTTTTTTAAAAAATATGTTTTGGTATAAAATAAATATAATTTATGATGAAATAATCATTAAATAATACTTTGTTGGAGTGGTTAAGTCTTTATGACTTCATTCAAAGTATGTTGGGTTCAATTTCTTATTATTTACAAATATTTTTAATTTTTTTTAAATGTACTAAAAATTTGACTATGTATAAACCGGTCAAACCGATCATAAAACCGTCAAACCGGCCGATTGAACCGTGATTGAACCGGATCAACACCGGTACATTAACTGGACGGTTTTATAGATGTACTGTTACCAGATTGACCACCGATTTCCGATTAAACCGATTCAACCGGTCGATATGGTACGATTTTTTATTCCCTAAGTGAAAGTTCTTTTCTTTACATGGGAAAAGATCAGTAAGGCCATTGGAAAGATTTCTTGGGCCTGTAAAAAGTAAAAACTGCAAGAAGAAAACTCTCTTTATGCTCTATTCTTATTTCTTAGCATGCATGGCTTGTAAATACTTTTGCTGTCCTCTCACTATCTCAGAGTTATGATCATTAATACCAAGTTTCAAGCCTTTGACTTCTCTTTTGTGCTAGCTGAGGGTTAACTAATTATTATTATCATTTTTTCAATAAGGCAGGAGAGAATCTCCAAGTTTTGCACCATTTTTTTCACCAATTTGGTGTAAAAAAAAATCTTGAAAGAATATGCTTGTACTAAAAATTTGTTTGGTCCAACGTATTGCACCAAATTGGTTATAATTATTTTTATCTTTGAAGTATGATTACAAGTTTATCTAACTTCTCAAATATTAAAAAAGATAATAAAAGTAATTAACACAAAAGCCAAAGGACCAAGTTGTCATTTAACAACTTAGTCCCCACCTCATCCTCATTTGGTGCTATGAACAGTGCCACACCAAATAGGTGTGATATTATTCACAACACCAAATTTTTTTTCTTGGGATTACAAATTTGGTGCCTTCCTTGGAAGGCTTGGGAAGGCATCAAAGCACCAATTTGATGTTTTGGTGCCTTCTTCCTTGGAGATGGCATGAGAGGAAATAAAACATAGTTGAGTCTTTTTACAAGTGTTGGGAAATATATATTCCCATACTATCTGCCATAACAGTTTCAATTTCAACTTTCAATTGCAAGATTAGGTTGAAAATCAAAGACAAAAATTAGATAATGGGGCAATTTCTTATAAGAAAAATCAAATTTTAATTTTTCTTGTTAATGAATGTTCAATGCCACTATTAATTAATTAATTAAAATTAAATTAAAGAATAGTCGGTCACTTATTAAAAAGGAAAAAGAAAAAAGAACTTCTAACCTAAGCGCCTTTTTTTTTTTGGCACCCTAACCTAAGCACCTTTGAACCCAAAATTTCTTAAAGAAGAAAGAAAAAGGAAAAATTATTTAAACAAAGATCTTCTAAGCTAAGTAGTTCTGCAGTACTGCTTTTACTTTTTGTCTTTTAATTTTGTCAAAGGAACTTCCAACACAAGTACTTTGAAACGAGTTAAGAATAAAAAGACCCACGTCAGAACTCAGAACCCCAAGCTCTTAACGGTTTGAACGGTTGAACCATCATTAAAACATTCCCTCGCTCTCTTTGATCTTCAGAAAAAAAAAAAAAAATCTTTGCTTTTCTTTTTCTTTTTCGTTAGCACAGCAAGTCAGCAACCAAAGCTACACTACGCAACCGAGCCATTGAATTTGCAGGTAATTCATCACAATTTCTTCAGAACCCACTTTTTATTTTTGGTTAGTTATAGAAATCTCTGCTTCTTTTCATAATATTTTGTATTGGGGTCATTTATTTTGTGGTTTCCTTTGGTGGGTACTTACTGTTTTCTTGTTATTTCTTGTACTTGATGTGCTAAAGAAAGAATGATGATCGTTTCTTGGATGGTTTTCTTTAGAGTTTGTGACTCGGTTGTTTGTAGACTGTAGTGTAGGGACTAAATTAAGAGAATAGAAAAGTTCAAGGCTTTTCTTTGATTTTCTCTGCTACCAAACAGAGGCTTGAAGAAGAGGAAAGCAATTATAAGAGGAAAGAAAGATGACTTTTTGAAGCTAATGCTTTCCGTTATTTTGGTTTTTGCATATAGCTCATATCATCTCAGTAAAGTAGTACTGTAGTAGTCATGTTCTATTAAGTTTAACCCTTCCAATCTTTGTTGTCTATCTTTGTAAAGAAAAGCTGTTGGAACCCGGGGCATTGTTTCCTATGTTGTTAAAGGTTTTATAATCTTATGATCATGGTCTTGGAATTGCTTTAATGATGTTTTGTTCTAGTAGGTATTCCATTTGAACATCATTGTGGTATCCTATATGGCTTACATCCCTCCACACAAGCGGCAATCAAAAGAGTCAGAGAGCCCAACTTTAACTCCTGAGTCCCTTGTTCCCCAATTTAGGAGAAATGTACACTTGAGATCACCAAAGCCTAATGCTGATAGGAGCGGGAAGATCGTATATGCAAGCTATGCCATATCTAAATGGTTTGCTGTTGGCTTGGATGATGGTAACGAGGATTCTTCCGCTGCTAGTCTTGTGCCAGTTTCAGTTGAATCTGTTGAGAGAAGATCAGGAGAGAAGCCTGTGATTTTGGTGAAGAATTTAGATAAAGGTTAGTGCACATCATTCCTAAAATAAATTTCCCTTCTGTTTTTGTTGCTTATGTTGTGGCAAGCTGTTTAATAGCATTTTCCCTCATTTGTCTCAGAGAATAATGAAGTTAAAGGGAGCCCGTGTCCGTCGATTGTGGAAAATATTCTGCCAGACCTGTTATCTTCCTTTGAAATTGCAAGGTCTGAAACAGCAAGCCAGAACTTGGTAGAAGTAAAACCAACATTGGTTGCTCGGTTTGGCAAAATACTTTTTCATGGGTAGGTGTTGATATCTTTGCTATTGCTTGGTCTCGTATAGGGAGATCTTGCTTAAATCTTATTGCTTGGTCTAGTCATTGCAGTTAAACTAGAGCAGATATTGAGGCTTTTAAGTAGTTGTTTGTCTCTGAAGGAGATCAAAGCAATCCTATTTTTATATTGAAGTTATGGTGTGACTTTAATGATGTTTTTATTATGCATTTACCTTCTAAATTGAAATTGGTAGCCATGGCTTTATGGATAAAGGGACCAAGAAATAGAAAACTCTGTAACTGTAGTCAATAGTTTGTCAGATTGACAAGAAGTTAATAACATTGATATACCTGGTGCAGGAGCCCTTCAGTGAAACTGGAAAGTATCAGAAAAGATTGTGTTACTGAGACAACATTGAGGAATTTGAAAAGGTCATTTTACACAAGTCTTCCTGCTTCATATGTGGGTAACATTATTGCTGAAGTTGTTCCAAAGATTGGAGTTGATTTTGAAGAGGTGAAAGATATATACCATGTGAAGGTATAGTATCCCTTCAAACTCTACTTCTTAGATCATAATTGTCACATATCTGATTTTGTTAGCTATTGAATAACTTTAATCTCTTTAAATTCTGTGCAGTTGTCTGATAACACACAACCTGATTCAACCATATCTTGCAAATGTAGCGTGACAGATGATGAAAAGCTCCAGCTATATAAGGCAAGTCTTCTGCTGCCCAGGCACCAAGTTGTATGCTCAATGTTGAATATTCTTCTTCTATCATTATATTGATGAATCCTATTATCTGATATTTGATTTTTGAATGATTTTGGGTCTTTATTAGAGTGCTTTAGTGCTCTATGTCTTATTTTCATTCTCTGACAGTTGCCCTCTTCTTAGACCCAATTTTAAAGATTCTATTTCATTTCTCCTCCTTAGTTTTTGTCCTCTTTCTTGTTTTTTGGTAGGCATGCCATGATATGGAAAACTTTTCTCTTGCAGGTTGAACTCAACCAAGTGCGGGACATGGTTGTAGACATATCATGCCCCAATATGGATCTTGACTTGAGGCTGATGCTGTGCCACAAGAGAATCTTAACTTCTCTAAATGTAAGTTAATCTGCAACCTTTTGTGTCTCTAAGTACATGGCTGTGGACATATCATTCCCTGATTTTTTTTTCCTTTGTATTTCCTCTCTTTAAGGTTTTATCTTCCGACTTTCTTATTCTTTTTGCAGGATGATGAGATACAAAACATTAAAAATCTGGTTGATTCTGCCGTTGTAGATCCAGATGTGAAGGGTGGGTTGAGATGGCCTCTTGGAAAAGCATATACTGGCGAAAGATTCAGCGTTGTTGGTGTTTGGCACACAACAGCTACCTCTTATCAAAGCTCATCCATGAGACTCAAAGTAAGACATGCAGACCGATTTGATTTCAGAACATCATATGGGGAATCTTCAAAGGAGGTTGTCCTGAAGTTGAAAGGGATTGTTTTTGGACTCCTGGTAAGTGCCTCTTGTTGTTTTGCATTTTTCGATTATTTGCCAACATTATCGAACCTGACATTTTTCTGCCCTACATAAATATATCGGAACAACTGCACTCTTTCTTGCCTTAAAGGTTTGTGGTAATAGGCTATGGTTGAAAAGAGTTTGATGGTTTTAGCTGTACTAAAGGTTTTTAAATTGAAACGTTCCATATTTTACGGATATTATTCCATGCCATGCCAAAATTTTGAGACAGTACAGCCATGAACCATGTGAAAAAGTAGTGTATATACACCTTTGACACTTTCTTTATATATTGTTCTTTTTCCTCCATTTCTTGAAATGAAATTTTATATGACTGTATAAGCCTCTCTATCAATTTTCAGGAAAGGGATGTTGAAACAAGTGTGATCTCTGATATGCTTAAAGACAAGTTACAGTTGATATGGCAACACTTCTTGCGCTGCGAGCCTTTTCTAACATAAAGGAATGCCTTCCCCATTGTCTTCCTCTCATCTCTTTATTTCTCATTTTCTGAGAGTTGTGTGGTTTTAATTTTGTTGAGAAACAAGTAGTTATATTTTGTAAAGGCAAAGCATCAAGTAATGCTACTATGTGTATATGCAAGCAGTTTTGAAGAGATGGGAAATGCAATATATCTGGTTTGGTTTGCTTAGTTTTTTTCCCTCTATTCTGCAATTCTTACAATTCCTCCATTTTGTTCCCTTTGTTTCCCCCTCTTTATGGAACATAGACCCAACTACAAAGTTTGGAGGTGAAGCACCTGTTGCAAAGGCTGGTCTCCTTTCAAATAAAATCCAATTTTATGCAAATACAACAAAGGGAACAAAAAATACATAAAATGTATGATGACTTTATGACTTTTTTTTTTTTCTTTTTATATAAGAGGGAACACTATGGTTCGAACTTAAGATCTCTATCCATATCTGACTTCATTCTTATTGGTCGAGTTAAATTAGTGACGAGTATCGGCATGATGACTAATTACATCTACATATATTACCTCCAAATTATGTAGCCATTGTTCATCAATAATCATTGGGACCTTTTATGAGTTTGAATTAACAAGTAAAGATAAATACAAGGCAACTTATGGTTGGGAAATAATATCTTTGCACTCTAAAAATCTAGCAGAAGGAAGAAAACAAACAACCCTCTCAATTTATAGGTGGGCCTCAACTAGTTTTTAAACCAAAACAAAACCCAAGTTGAACCAGCTTTGCCCAGCCCATAAACGCCACCCAGAGACAAAGCAAAACGCAGGCAAATCTAGGAAAACAACCACCGTTGCAACCGTTGTTCAACTGACAACAAAACAATCTCCGATTTCACTTGTCTCTCATTTCTCTCAGACTTAAACTCTCTTGTCCCAAACTTTCTCTGAAATGAAACTCAACATATTGTTGAACCCAAATCCCACAACAAACTCGTTACTCCCACTCCTTTCTTTCCCTTCAAAGACAAAAACCCAAATTTCCTTGTTAAAATCACCCATTTCTGTTTCCTTCTCTTCAAAACCCTCTCCTTGTTTCGTCCCACTTTGCTCTTCCGTTTCCTCAACGAATTCAACTTCAAAGGAATTAACTTTGGAGGCCAATGGATTGGCCCAAACTTCAAAAGTCAATCTTGGAGAAGAATCCAATGAGAACTACAATGTGGGAGTTGGGAACCCAATTGTCCCAACTTTTGTTTCAATTCGAAAGATGAGCTTGAGTGATCAGGCCTTCTTTCTATTGACCTTTATTGCTTGTACGGTATGGTTCCTAAGGCTTTTGAGGTTATTGGGAGTTTTGGGTAGTTCTTGTTACGTGGAGTGCTTTTTTATTTTATGGATTTTTGGTTCTTGTTTCTATCTTCTTTTAAAGCTTTCTATATGGAATTGTTTATGTTTAGATGTTTTGAGAATGTTCCAGTTTGCTCTGTTTTTGGTTTTCATTGCTTGGGAACTATGATTATATCTAGTTATCAAAAGCTTAGATTAGAATGGATATGGTTTCTGTAAATGCCTAGTTTTCTAGCTTGCTGGGTTCTTCTTTGAGTTGTGGTTCTGAAGGGTCTTTTCTTGGTTTTGGCATGCTCTATGCGGGTTCATATTGCTCCATGGATCTTTTCTTTTGGGTGTGGGTGGTGGGGGGTAAAATTTGATAGGTATATCTTGGTTGCATACTTGGATTGGTTGGTTTTGTAGTTACTGGGGTGCTTATGGTATTTGAATTGAATATTTTCATTTTCTATGGTTTCCAATGGGAATTGATCAGATTATGGTATTTTAGTGTTGAAATGTTCTATTTTGGAACATTCATCCTATTACCTTCAAGCATTTGTACCAATTTCGGACAAGTGAATTTCTTCGGTGTTGGGATTTTTATTTTCTGCTTTATTAACACCAATCACTTGCATACATTACAGACTTCTGTTGCATTTACAAGTCTGGTCGTTGCTGCTGTTCCGACGCTCCATGTAAGTAGACATTCGCATCTGAATTTTTCTTGTAGAACTGTAGAAGTTTGATGTGATGTGCCATTTTATTATTTGACAACAGATGTGCAATTTTATTTACAAAATGATTAATTTGCCTTTGTCTCATTTTATGTAAGAGTTCTGATTTGGTAATTGCTGTAAATCATAGTGAACGATATTCTATATATAGCATGGATTAATACAAGTGTTACATGTAATTTGAACTGTTAGGATTGGCTTCATAATTGTGTTCTGTTCCAAAAATAATTGGATTTAAAACTTTGATTATGTAGCATTATGATCATTAGGAAGTCATTTTTTTAGATGAAATGGAAGTCTATGTATGCTCATCAAAGGAAGGAATATTTTTGTTGGTGACAAAGTTGAACATAACTTTTTTCATAAATAGAATGATTAGGTCTTGTTTCCATCTATATGGTTATATTCATTACTTTTTGGCTGTTCTGCAGGCAATGGGAAGAGCTGCAGTTTCTCTTTCCAAGCTAGCAGATGCAGCTAGAGAGGAACTTCCGAGTACTATGGCTGCAATCAGGCTTTCAGGCATGGAGATCAGTGATCTTACACTGGAACTAAGTGACTTAAGGTGACAGTTAAATCCTTATTCCCATCTTCTTGTTGCATAATTTTGAATATATCTGTCTCTTTACTTGTTTCTACATCAAAAGTATACGGTGGATTCATTTTGTAAATAGAAGAGAAGAATGTTTTGGAAATGGAGACTACATGCATTCTTTTTGGGAAAATCTGTTGTCTTCCTCTAAGATTTGTTATATCATAGTTGATTCAGACAAAGACTGTTGGCAATCACTAAAACCCAGAAAATGTATGTTTCTGGGTGCTTCTCAAGTATTTCTGGAAGAATATACTGCAGATTTTCTTGTACCAAATTTCATAGCATACAATAGTCAATAGTTGAATGTCCTTCTGAAACCCGGAATACTGAGATATAGACTTTTGAACTTCTGACTTCTATTTCATTGTCAATAACTTTCATCTGTTCATGACTTTGAGCATAATGCTTTGTTTTGCATACTTGGCACTCAGCCAAGAAATAGCTGATGGTGTCAACAAATCAGCTCAAGCTGTGCAGGCTGCCGAAGCTGGAATTCGTAAGATTGGCTCACTTGCTCACAAACAGACCGTGTGTAAGTAAAAAGTTGCTCTTGAATCACCCCTACCCCCTTTACCCAAGGATTGATACCAAAGTTATTTGTATTTTCATCTCAATCTTCTTTACTAGAACTCCGCTTTTTGTGATATCTTTATCCAGCAATGATTCAAGAACGAGCTAGTTTGCCTATCATCTCTATACAACCTGTAGTTGCTGGGGCTGCTAGAAAAACTTCTCATGCTGTTGGCCAAGCCACAAAGACTATCATGAAAATAATCTATCGAGGGGAATTCAGCTCAGAGAATGAGGATGATAGCATTGATAGAGTGGAGATCTAAGGATTTCATTGCATCTTGATATAACTAATGGATTGCTGATGCCTGTGTACATAACACAAAGAACCAAGGCATCAGACCAAAGTTGTTTACACTTCCAACTGTATAAATGCCCAAAAAATTACAATATGTTACATATAATTTATGAAATATGTTGTTTCTGTCTGGGCTTTACCTTCTCTTTACAGCACTTTCTCTTGAGTGTAATCCATGACCTTTTGGTGTTTTCTTTTGAAAGCAGAAATATTGGTGTTGCAAAAATCTGCATCACCATTTTTGATGATCAAACAATTTGATTCGCTAAAAAGAGGTTTTAGCAAGTCCTTTCTTGTTATCATTTCAGTTCTCAGTTCAAAATCTGTCCGAAGTTCGTTTCTATGTCTTTCCCCTCCCAATCTGCCCTTTTTTGCATTATAAACTTGAGAGTGGAAAGATGCAGACTAGTCTGAAATGCACTTGAATATAAATTAAGATGTGCCGTAAACTATCTCTTGGGGCTGATTTGATCATACTCCAATGCTAAATAGAGTCTGAAATGCAATTAAAAATTATAATGTTCCTCCGTATATATTTATAGTTTAAGGGGTTTGCTAAACGCCGCCCCTCTTTTGCTAAACACCGCCCCCCATTTTTATAATTTTTGACACTTTCGCCCTTTGCTCCATTTTGTAACATTTTCAAATCCTCTGAAATCTCGAAACTAATTACTAACGTGAAACAAGCCGAGAACTTCGGAAATGGACGATAACGTGGGTTGAGGTTAAAAATCTTTTAAAAAAAATGGCCTAGCCGCCCAAGCTAGCCATGGTTCGACGGCTCGACCATTTTTTTAAAAAATTTTTTAACTTTTTTAAAAAAATTTTTTAAATATTAATTAGTTTATGATTAGTTTTAATTAGTTAATTAAAATTACTTAATTTATTATTTTATGTTTAATTAGTATCTAATTAGTTTATGATTAATTAGTATTTAATTAGTTTATGATTAAAATGAAGGAAAATGAATTTGAAGATTTGTTAGAAATGAAGTTTGAAGAAGTTTGAAGAAGTTGTTAGAAATGAAGTTTAGGGTTTGAAGGTTGAGAGTTTGAAGAAGTTGTTAGAAAGTTCAAAATATGAACAAAGGTCAAAGGGCAAAAGTGTAAAAAGGGGGGGCGGTATTTAGCAAAAGGGGGGCGGTGTTTAGCAATCCAGATAGTTTAAACACAGAATGTGGCAAAAAAAAAAAAAACAACACACACACACACACACAATAAAATTAAGTTTTGTACCCAAAAAAAAAATTAAGTGAAAGGAATTCGATGATTTTAAGTAAGATCATGGAGTCTAGAATTGTGACTTGAGAAAATAGATATCGAGAGCTTTCCATATGGGATCTGACACGGTTTAGGTCTGAATTAATTCAATATGACTATTGGATGTTCGACTTCTACAAACAAACAAACAAATAAACTAAATAAAGTTAAAGCCCCAAAAAGGAAACCCATGTTGTGAAAATAAAGCCCCAAAAAGGAAACCCATGTTGTGAAAATAATGGAGACTAGAGTGTCTCCACCAAAATAATAAGTAGAAGGAACACCAAATTTAACGAGGTTCGGCCAAAATTATGCCTATGTCCTCGGATACTACTAAATAATATTTCACAATTTCAAGGAAATAATACAAGAGTAGTAAAACAAGTTTCTACTGGTAAGTAGCTTGTTTTTGTATATGAGAATTGGTAGTTTTTGATAAAAACAATCAAATTTGATCGCTTCCAAGAGTCCTAATCAAAGTTGAAAATCAGACCTTTTGGAGAAAGGAAGTAGTCAAAAGCAATTTTACTATGGTTTAGTCTTCAAGACTAGAATCATTTAATGTGGTGTGAAGTCCACATTTTCCATAACAACTCAATTATTTTTCTTTTTCTATTTTTACACATCAAGATAACATTACAAAAGGACATTCCAAATTTATCGAACAAAAGAAAAAAAAAAATACCATTACAAGCAAAGAAATCTCATATAGTAATTTACATACGGACGAAATTAATCAATAACCAAAGTAACAAACCAACATAAACATTGAGCTTAATTTAAATCTTCTCCATTAATAAACTTTGAGTTTTCTCTTGGATGAGTTTCCACAAATCATCCACATGACGTTGTTCAGTAAGAGTTGTTCCAATTGCACAGCGAATGACATAAATCCCACCCACTACTGCATGAGTCATGAAAGCTTTACCACTCGAATTTATAGCTTCCAACAATTTACGGTTCAATTCATTGCCTTCAACCTCTTCCTTGGGCTTAATCCTGAAGCAAACCAATGCAAATTTTCTTGGAACTACTATCTCAAACCTCTCATCTTTAGCCACAAATTCCTCAAACCGTTTAGCCATGCTGATATCGCTCCGAATGTGGTATATCAAATTAGCCAGGCCATGACGGCGAATCACAACCCAAAGCTTCAGAGCCCTGAACCGTCTGCTCAAGGCAATTTGCCAATCTTTATAGTCTATAACAGATTTCGAGCCACTAGCATTGTTTCTTAAAATTTCTGGGTCACTTGACAATGACTCAACTAAAAACTTGGGTTCCTTGATCCACAAGCAACAGCAATCCATGTTGGTGAGAAACCATTTGTGTGGATTCATACTAATGGAATTGGCAAGCTCAACTCCATCAAGGTAAGGCCTTAGCTCAGGGCAAATGCAAGCACTTCCTGCATAAGCTGCATCAATGTGGAACCAAATGTCGTATTTTTTCGCAACTTTGCCTAACTCTGCAATAGGATCCACTGCCCCAGTTGGTGTTGTCCCAATGGTAGCAACAAGAAACAATGGCACCAAACCTGATTTGATATCATTTTCAATTGTCAAAGCAACTTGTGTTGGTGACATGGAAAACCCTGTTGAGGAATTTGTTTCGATGAGCCGAAAATTTGATGGGGGAATGCCTACTAATTTGGCAGCTTTTTGGAAAGTGAAATGTGTTTGATCAGATGCATAAACCACCAATTTGGTTATATTTTCCCAACCATTAAGCTTTTTCAAGGCTTTGTCTCGCGCCGCGGCCAAAGTGCAAACTGCAGCTTCACATGTACTACCATGCAAGACTCCACCACCTGTTCCAGAGAATAGAAATGAAGATGGAAGGTTTAGCAATTTCCCCATCCAATCCAAAACAATGGATTCTAGCTCAGTTGCGGCCGGAGATGAAATCCAGTTGAAACCAACCACATTAAACCCCGAGCAAAGCATCTCCCCAAGAAAGCCAGCAGTGCTAGCATTTGCTTGGAAATAGCCAAAGAAGTTAGGGCTTTGCCAATGAGTAAGGCCTGGCAAAATGCAATCATTGACATCTTTGAGAATATCTTGGAGAGATTCAGGGCAATAAGGAGCAGAATCAGGTAACTTGGCTGACAAATAACCTGGCTCAACTCTACTTTGAACTGGGAATTCCTCAATGTTTTTGTAGTAATCAGAAATGAAATCAATTACTTCTTTGGACTCATTTTTGAAGCTCATTGGCTCAAGGGGCAAGAATGTTTTTCTGGAGGCACTGCCCATTTTTTTTTTTTTTGAGAAATATAGAAAATTTTTTTGTAAGTTTTGTTTAAAAGTCTGATTTTTTTAGGATATAAAAATATGATATGTTGGCCACCAAGGGATGTGGTATATATGTAGGGAGAGGGGAGGGCGGAGCCATTCAACTTTTTGAATTATTATCATATTATTATGGCTAGAAACCATGTCATAAATGTACAAATTGTATGAAGAATTTGACGGTAGAATAAAACAGTAAAATACAAAAATAATTCACAATAATGATATGGCTAGAAAACCATGTCATAGAAGTACAGATTGTGAAGTATTTGAATGTAGAATAAAACTGTAAAATAGAAACATTTCAAAAATAATCCACCATAATGGAAATTAATTAATTAACCTGCAGTAAAATAAGAACATTTTCAAGAATGATGAAATATAATACAATTAGCTACATATATAATGAAACAATCATTGCGTGTTTGTTTCGTGTTTTTGGTCAAATCAATCCTTACATGTTAACAACGTGATTCAAATGGAAGAAAATACAAAATTGTACTATTTTATTAAAATGGAGAAAATACAAAATTTGATTTTACCAATTATATTCAAGTGGCTGTGGCTTAGAGTTAGAGACATGACATCTCAAAAGACTATATATACTTGGCTAGCTGGCCCCAAACTTGTGATCGAATTGTCATGTTCTAAAATTGTAAAATTATGTAAGCATGATGAATTTTTAAGTCGCCATTATATTTTTTTTACCAATTATTATTTTTTTTATTTTTTTAAGTCGCCATTATATTTTTCACCAAAAAAAAAAAGTCGTCATTATATTTCCATTGAAAAACGATATTATATGTAAGTTCGAAAAATTTATAAGTTCAATTGTTGATCAATTAGTCCTAATTTATTCATGATGTTTCTTGCGATTCCAAATTGTTCAAGCCTCTCTAATGCATGACGTATAACCAAAAACCGAAAAAAAAAAGGAAAACTTTAAGATTATTATTATTACCTCCATTCCAATTTATTTGTCATTTTAGCACAATGCACATAGATTAAGAAAACATTAAAAGCTGATAAATTTCAAAAAATAAAATCCCTTAAAGGACTATATTGTCCTCCAATTAATATTCTAAATCCTTTAAAATGACATTCTCTCTCCATTTTTAAAGAGGGGTAATAATGATAAAATTGCAATTAATATCATCTTGGTATCCAGGTTCGGCTTCCCTTCAATACACCTAATATCGAATGATTTCCAATACAGTCTTTGATTCGTGACACCTATTAAAATCACTTTTGAACTGTTAAGAGTAAAAGATGGACATAACCCTCACTTCTTGACGAGTCCACGCCGTTTCCTTCCCTCAATTATCTCCTCCACTATTACTTTGCTTCACAAGAACACCAAAAAACGATAGGAAAAGATCATCAAAGTCCCTAAAGTGCAGCTCTTTACAATGAAAATCTTTTCTAGAAGTGATGAAATTCTTTTCCTTTCTTTTCCAAATTTTATAGTACGTGGATGAATGTCTATAAAATAACATCTACACAACCATAAACCGGAGCATAAATCCTTAATTTGGACTTTTTTTATTCCAATAATATTTTTCTTATCTTTTAATCAATTATCTGTATAAATGAAAAGTTTATGATTGTTAGAGCTTGAGTTTTATAGCTATTAAACAGTACTGGGGCGATTTTTATTCTTGTCTGCAATTTGCTTATGAGTTTAGATGCAAAGAATTTGATAATTGAATGGCTTTTTGCAAGTGTGGCTGATGCTTCTGATCCATAGAAGTGGGTAGGACTTGGCTTCTCTTCTTTCCCCATTCACTTGCTGCTCCTCTGTCCAATTCTGTGTTCCGTTTTTCTTTATTATAAATCCAGTTCTATACAGTGAAGCAAAAACAAAGTTGAATAAGATGACAATGCGAACAAAAATTTTTGCGAAGAAGATGACAAAAGAAAGAAAATGGTGTGGAGAATCGTTAATCAGGACAATTGAGGGTTATATTCACATTTAATTCAAGGCGTTCAAATGTTATTTTAATAGGTGTCAAGAATCCAAGACTATATTGAAAATCATTGGACATTAGGTATATTGGAGGGGAGCCGAACCCTTGGTATCCTAAGGGACAGATATTGTAAAACAAAAAAATTTGGTTAAAGTGACAGTTACTTTGAAATGAAATGGAAGGAGTATATGTTTTTCATTTTGTTATACGTCTATACCATTAATGTGGGTGCCCTTTTGCTCTCAACTTGGAGGGAAAACTGATATATGTTCAATAACTAGAATGGGTGAGTAAACATCGTATGGCCAACCAAATCGAGATCACACACACCACAAAGAGAACCGACAAAATTGCACCTTTAAAACAAAGAAAATTTCAATTTCTATTTAAAATGCTTCCATATGTTACATGTGGGATCAAGGCGGATCTTGATATAGAGGATTGAGGATCCGCTCTTGTGTGGGAAGTACCTGATGATTTGGTTTTATTCATACTATGGGTTTCTGTTTTTAGACTTAAATTAATGTTATCTTACCTAGGTGATTAAAACTTTTATATTATATATAATGATAATAATAATAATAATAACAAGAGGGATAGCCTGTGCTTGCGCTACATGCATGTTTTTATGTGAGATATTTTTGTTTTTTGATGCATCTGTTTTATAAACAATTACAGAAAGTAAGATATGAGACATTATAAATCTATTCAGTCAATTTCTTGTTTTTTAAAGTGAAATAGAATATATTTAAAAGTGCTTGCATTTTTGTGCCAAAAGAAAAAGTGCTTGCATTCATTCTAAACAATTCAATACATGCTGATATTTTTCATACTATTAATGGAGTTAGATGAGTATAGAATAAAAATGGGTCTTTAACAAAACAACTATAACTCTTCTAATTAAAAAAAAACCCCCAAAAAGATAGACAAGTGTAGAAAGGATCATTTGCCCTTGACACTTAATACGATCCATTAAAACACACTAATGTGTGTGAACATAGTTAATCATCTAAAAAATAGTCAACACAACTGAAATTTACTTTCACAATCCAACACAAACCATATGGAACATAAGGATTATTAAGTAATTAGCAAATGGAGAAAAGATCAAACGGGACGAAAATGTTGTCCAAAGTGAAAAGTTGAAAGGAGCTTTCAGCAAGCACCGTCTTGAAAAAACAATTAATAGGGTCTATAAAAAGCGCACTTAGTATGTTAATAATTTAAGAAAATGCAATTTACTCTAATAACCCAACACACCCAATTATCAAAGAATACATCATAGGGGTCGTACTAAATGTAAACTGAATATTTGTGTGCAAACCGTAAACGGATCCAACGAAAATGGACTGGAAAAATGGGCTAAAGAAGGAAAAAGACTTGAGCAACATATAAAATTACAGAATCCTCATAAAACCCAATAGTCAATAGATTAGCATATATGGAATTTAAAAAGGTGGGAACACCATTAATCATGCATTTAAAATGGTGGAAACACTATTAATTGAAGTTAGATTCTAAAATTACATAAAAAGACAATGTATTTTTTGAAAAGGGGTTAAGATTAGAAGGATTTTAAAGTAATAAGTCATTCGAGAAAAGACCAAAATGGGGTGATAAGGTTGTTTCATGTTAAAAGTTGAAAGGGCTTATGAATAAATTTCATAGGGGACAAAAATAATATATAGTATATATATAATAATAATAATAATAATAATAATAATAATATGTTTTGTGGAGACTTGTGTTTTTCTCTATTCTATACATATTAAAAATGTATAAATTATCAATTATGTACTATGTCGTCTCTAATTTTGGTAATATATATATACTTCGTATTAATTACACATCAAATTACAATACTTTTGTGTCATTTTCTCTTATCTTACTATCATATTTTAACTTATAACGCGAAGTCGTCAAAAGAGGCGTGGAATATTTTGCTTCAATCATATTCTGATCAAAAATCTGATTTGGATAATAAATTTATGGATGGAAAGGAAAAGATATTTGATGAAGAATATGATTGAAGTAAAATATTCCACGCCTCCTTTGAGGACTACTTGTTATAAATCTCATCCCAAACCAACAATCCAACACTCAAATTCATTCGAATATAGGTAAGAGTCAAACGATCCTTATAACGAAGACTTAACAATTCTTCTTTCTACGCATCTGTATTAGCTGGTATAATAAATCCTTTTCAACAACATCCCAACAATCTACTACTACTTTCAAATAATTCTGCATCATAGCAAACCATTCGTGAAACAAATTTTTCCCATCAAAGTTGATGGAGATTTCCTGCGTAAACTGCATTTATAATCTTCTTTTCTCTTCTTCTCCCCCAATCAAAATTTTCCACAACACCAGGATGTAACTTTAGCTCTTGATACCAATTGTAGGAGCAAAAACTTTTGAATTTTGATTGAGGGGAGAAAAATACCAAACACAACCAACTTTTATTAATTGAAAAAAACTCAACTCACAGTAAAAAGAACAATTTTAATGGAGGTTTCAACATAAAAACACAATTTTCTTTGACCAACCCTAACTGGGTATTTTTGGGCAAATTCCCAAGCCTCACACAACCTGGAGCTTTTTTTAGCCTCACCTGAAACCCTAAACATAAGACCCTATTTATACTAGAAAATACTAAAACCCTAATGGACCCACTAAATAAAATAACTCTTAATTAAAATATTAAACTTAACTAAATAAAAAAATATCAAAAATATTATTTGGCTTGGTTTAACTCCAACAGGGTGTTTTCCCATGCCCATGGAGCAAAACTGGTTGACGGTTGTCATGAAAACTACTTGTCGAAATTTCGTACAATCTGTTATTAATCCAATGGAATTGGACATGAACCAAAAAAATAAAGAAAACCCGACAAAAGTTAAAACCTCATTTATTGATGGATTGGACTCTAAAGAAAATATCAAGGAACAAGGTCTTCGAGTTAATTTACTCAATCGTACATAACACCAAACTCAGCTAGTCACATTATTGTAGACTATAGTATATATAGTACTATATCGTATAGGTACATTTATGAACAAGAAAATTTGCATTTTTGTTTTCAACGGAAGATTCAAACTCAATTTTGTAATATCATCAATCAAAAATCTCGAGCGGTAAACTTGTGCCTTAACCAAATGCTTGTATACATATATCCAATATTTTTTTTCCTATATACTATATTGTTTCATATGATTTGAGACTATAACGGAATCTTGTTTATTAAAAGGGTAAATATTCAAATCAGGGCTAAAAGTTTTGGGGAAGTGCTCAATTAGGCCTAATTCTTTAGATTGAATCTAATTAGACTTAAAAGTTAGGTTAACAACCAAATTAGACATTTTTTTGACGGGACCCGTACATATAGTGCATTTACTATGTGGTTTTCTTTATGTGGTAATGGCACGTTTTTAACTTAATGATGCGTGCATGGCACGCAATGGATTTCGTTAAAAAAATGTCTGATTTAGTTGACGAGTCAAATTTTTAAATCTAATTAAATTCTAAAAAATTAGGCCCAAATTTAACACTTACAAAATTATTACATGTTTGATCTAAGGAAGGGTTAAAATATTAAGGATGAAATTGTTTTAAATAAAAGTTGGAGGGCTACGGTTACCACATCTTGAATATATAACTAGCTAGAGGGTCAAAATATAGGTATTAAGGCATAGTAAAATACACTATATATGTTTTCACCAAAAAAAAAATACACTATATATGTCATGTTTTGAACTCGGAACTTCATTTTGGCCAAAAAAAAAAAACTCGAAACTTCCTGTGATTAATTCGAAAGAAAAAAGAGATTGGAACTTCAAATTGTTCAAATTATGGCCAGTACGCAGTATGTAAATTTAACTTATTAATTTATTTAATGATTTCTTTCATAAATGTATACAAAAAATTGATTTTCATGATATGACCAAACAAATTAATCAAAAGATTAGACGTACACCAAAAATCTAAGAACCGACGTTGATTTTCGTGAACCTTCCAGGACAATTAGAAGAGAATTCTACTTTAAACTCTGCCTTTTTTTTTTTTTTAAAAGAACTCTAATATGTGTTACTCCCTTCGTTCCAAATTGAATAACCACTTTGCAAATGACACGGAGTTTAAGAAAATGTGTATTTTAGATAAATACTTTATAATTATTATGTCCTTAAAAGTTGTATGAAGTGGTGTGCCTCATAAAAATTTAGTGTTTAAATAAAGGGTAAGGTTGTAAAAATGTTTGTCATTTTAGAAAAGTGGATATTATTTTGAAACATCCCAAAATAGTAAGGTGATCATTTAATATGAAACGAAGAGACGTCCGTTCCATTTTGAATAGCCACATTTCTATTTTGGATTATAACAAAATCAATGTTCAATTTCCTTTTATGGAAAACATTTTTACCATACTACCCTTTCTAAAACACCATCACTTTGAATAAAAAATTCATTTTTTACTTTAGCAACAAATTCTCAGACCATGAAACAGTCACAGGTGCAAGTTCTCATTTAGTGGTGGGCCAAAAATGAAGATTTCCGGTTTATTACATTTAGTACTGGGCCAACTTTTGTTCTTAATTAAGAGGGGTCAAAATTGGAAAATTAAGCAAAAAAAACTCATATATTAAACTCCGTGCCATTTGCAAAGTGACCATTCAAAGTGAAACTTAGGGAGTATATAATTATTAACGTTTTTTATTAAATAAACGAAAAAAAAAAAAACTAAAAAAGTGTGGACATAATATATTATCGTTTCTACTCGTAGGTAAGTTGAAAATCTTGAACGTTTTATGAAAGATTCTTTTGCGAAGCTTGATTGCTTTAAAACGTTGGGACTTGAATGATGATGCTCATGATGTGATCAGTATAATTAGTGCACCTGGGCCTTGAATTTGGTCATGATGAGTATGAATTTCATCTTTTATTTTTGTTTGCAGGCCAATGAGGTGGTGGCCGTAATTGCATGCTAACGTGGCTGAACTGATAAGGATGAGGACGTACGTGAAGGGAACTAGGGAAGTATATAGTATTAGTAGTTAGTACTTTTATCTATCAAATGAGTGACCATCCTCATTGCTAAAATTCAATTGAATATCTTATCTTACTATATATAAATATACATGTGCCCCAACATGTTTCGATTGAATTTTTTTGTGAAATTTTAATAACTACTCTATTAAATTTTGATAATCACGCTATGAAATTTTGATAATTATCTATGAAATTGTGATAAACTTCATATGAAATTTTGATAACCTACCTATGAAATTTTAATAAACCTTCCTATGAAATTTTGTAAGCTTCCTATGATTTTTGATAACCTCCCTATGAGATTTTGTTAATCTTCTTATAATCTTTTGATACTATAGTATGAAATTTCGACAATTTCTATTCGCAGATCGAGCTCGTCCGTTCAGTCGTACAAACATATATAATTCATATCGAACTCCTCTCCTTGATAGTATATACATATACATATTCGAATTGAGCTCCTCCACTTGGTAGTATATAGAGCACGTTATCACACTGAGTTCCTCCATACAACAGTATTCCACATAGCATATTATCAATTTGAGCTACATTCATTCAATATTACTTCAAATGGTACACATTATCAGTTTGAGTGCTCACATGTTCACTAACCTTCTATGGAGCATATTGTTTATTTGCGTATTGATACTTATCGGGTATAGAATAGATCTGCTTCTCTTTTTTCTTCTGAGCCGAATTCTTCCCTTATTACTAATGGAATAGAACAAATATTAATCCTTTCTCCGAAAGAATCCATCAAAAGGGGAGGTCCATAGCATATTCCAATGCAATAAAGTTACATAGTGTCTAGCTCTTTCGTTCGATATTCCTCCATGGAGTACATTATCAGCTCGAGTTCTCCTATCCACCATCATTCCTAGAGCGCCGCACTCTCCTACTCAATACTCAAAAATTGAGCACTCCCCTTTTCGGCATTCATGACGATCTCTCATTCTTCTCACAGAGGACCATATAGTTTGACAAAGGGTTGCAATACCAAATTGAGCATTCTACGACTCAACACTCGACACATGGAGTATGCATCCTGATCGAATACTCTTACGTACAACACCTATCTAGTTATGCGACCGGTAAGTCTGTTTAGCTCAAATTGTCCCAACTTGCCCACCTGACGCTCAGTTTCATAGCCGTTTGTGCAATCATTTTAGAACCGCCCTCATACCTAGGGGGACAATGTTGAGCCCACACATAAGGTAAAAGTTTATTATCTCCACTCTTTAGATCTTAAGCTCTCTAAACACCTTAAGACCCCACTAACTTCAGTATCTTAAGCTCTCTAAACACCTTAAGACCCCACTAACTTCAGTATCTCCAAACACCGTAATATCCTACTAACTCCAATATCAAAAAGGATCCCCTGATCCAGACAAAAAACTCAGGACCTTATCTCATGGTCCGCTCTATTATAGATCACACGAAACTTTTGTATTTGATTGATGAGCCTCTCTCTCTAAGAAGTTTCAACAGCTCACGTTTAACCCTTGACCTTAGTGCATTTAACCTTCAATACCATTGTAATATAATCATCTCTTCTAGTTGTGGGAAAAAATATGAAATTCACAATTTTGTAATGATATAAATTATGAAATCACACATTATAATTGGTTTATTTTATGTTTCCAATAGAACAATATTGAAAAAAGTGTTACGTAACTCAAACATCAAAGAAAACACTAAATTTAAAGGTTTACGCAAGAATGCGGTATGATAATCCAGACATCTTCACCCAAGACCTAAATTTCTTTCCCAATTTCAAACATAGAATTTTTTTAATAAAAACAAAAACAAACAATCATCAAAGTTCGTACATACGTTTAAAAATTCAACTCCTTTGAAAAATTGTTTTAAGAAATCATCAAACATAATATTGAAAAAGATGAAGATAATAATTTACTCTTTTTTTGCTTTTTTTTTTGGCAATCTAATATGATTTAGCTCTTATAGTATGATTATACGTTTAAAAGTTCAACTCCGGTTTAGTTCTTATAGTATGATTATACATTTAAAAATTCAACTCCTTTAAAAAATTGTTTTAAGCAATCATCAAACATAATAATGGAAATAAGTTAAAAAGAGTGATAAAGGAAAATAAAATTCCCAAAGCATGGCAAGAAGTTATCAATACCATACATAGACAGTAGTTTTTTTTTATAACTAAAAAACTAACATAAATTTTAATATGGAAAAAGAAAAATTCAAACTCTTTTCATGGCCATTGTACCTTATGGACATACATTTAAGAAAATACCAAAATTGCAAATGCAACAATCATATATTTATCATAATCTTTTTTTTGCTACACATTTATTATCATCGTTAATAATTTTGATAAGTAATTAGAAACATATATATATAAAATAGTTTGAGTAAGATTTCAGATCGCGGTACGATTTAGAATAATATCCGGATCGGCAATAATATATATGTAAAACATTTATAATATAAACAATTTCTTAACAAATAAAAGGCCTCAAGGCTATGTAATATAAATCCACCAACAAAAGCAACCTTCGAATTGTACAAAAACATAGAACTCTAATCCAAATATCCAATGTCTACTATCAGGATTATCATACTTCATGCATCTCAAAAACTCAAATTAAAACATAGACAGTTAGACATAATAGGAAAGAAACATATTCGACAACAAAACACAAAAGAGTCTTTTACTTGAGTTCTTGATTCTTCATAATCTGGACAACTACATGTAGGAAAAGAGACCATCAATGGAGCCTACAAAATTAAAATGCAACAAAGTGTTAAACTTAAACATGAATGTGAATAGTTAAAGAATTAATAAAAACAAATACAAAGTTTGAGTTTGTAACTTACATGAGCCACATTAATAGACCTCCTTTTCCTTCCCTCTAGCCACTCCTGCCTTTGAAACGTTGCTTGGAAGTGCTTCTTCACCTCGTATTCCCTCATCAAACTCACGATCTAAAGCAGTCCATCTTAAGTCTTCTAAATTTGTTGCTGAATCCTCTAAATAAGTATTATCTGGATCAATGTCCCATTTTTTAAATGGATCATCTTCATAACTTTGATTGAAGCGTGATATAAGACAGATATTTGAGTGGATGAAAACCAATTTATCAGCCCTTGTGCAGTTTAGGCGATTCCTCTTCACATTGTAAATATAGGAATAGGTGCTCCAAGCTCTCTCGGCTGATGAACTACTAATCGGTTGTGAAAGCACTTTTTTGGCAACCTCCATCAACTCTGGAGTTTCTGAGCCATAAGTTGACCACCATTCAATCGCATCCATCGTTACTGCATCAACTTGTGCTGGTGCCATTGCAAATACTCCTTTCTTCATGTGAAAAGTAGCAAATTGGTCTCGCAAAGTCTTTTCTTCATTGGGATTTTCTGCTATTCTTTCAAAAGCTTCCATAACACCTACCACAACTTCTCTATAATAATTTGGAGCTCTTCGAGGAACTCCACCAGGGGCATGTGTCTCAAGATAACGGATATCATAAAATCGAGGGCTTAAAGCAAATGCATGGGAATGCAGGGGCATATTCAACTTATCCCACCTTTCAAGTATAATCTTTTGCATAGTCAAATAATCTTCTTCATACTTCTTACCCCGTGTAATATCTTTAATATGCCCTAGCATGTTGTCCATTTTTTCAAAAATTTCTCCCATCTTAGCCCCTTCCCCATCAGAAAACTTAATCAACAAACAAATGGGCTTTGTTATTGCAACCACATTCTCAACATCATCCCAAAAATCTTCACTACATATAGTTTCAGTAACAAGAGTTCCCATCTTTCTAGTACTTTCATCTCCTACTTTTACCCAATCTTTCCATGCTCTAACTACCACGGTAGTAGCAAGTGCCTTTCTACAATCAAGCAACCTTTTCAACAAGATGTAATGTGAAGCAAATCTAGTTTGAGCAACTCTCAATAATTGTAGTTTTGAATTTGCTCTAAACATATGCAAAACATGTGTATGATTGAAAGTACTTGACAATTTCTTTGCCCCTTCTGTATGTGTTTCTTAACCACTCAAATGCATTAGCGAAATCTTTAAAAATCAAGTTGAGTGTATGAACAACACATGGTGACTAGAAATATGTTTATGACCTTCTCAATCTGTCTCCTAGCTGCTTTACAGTTTACTGCATTGTCAGTGACCATTTGAAGGACATTTGATGAGCCAATTTCTTCAATAGCTTTCAGCAAGAATTCGGCAATAGCAGCCCCTGTTTTTTCAACTCCAGCAAAGTCCTCTGCGTACATAAACATTGCTCCACGGCTGCTTGTTGCAATGACATTGATTAAAGGTTCATGTTTGATGTTGGACCAGCCATCAGAAACAATTGACACTCCTTGAGTGTACCAAGTATCTTTGATCGGAGCCAAGTCTTTCTCCACATCCCTTTTGCACTGATCCAACAAAGTTGTCCTCGCTTTTTCGAATGAAGGAGGTTTGTATCCTTTTGGAGCCCAGTTAATTGCTATCACCGCCTCAACAAATTGAGGATTTCGTAACACATTGAATGGAATCCCATTTGCACACCCTCACGATCTTCAAATCTACTAAGCTCCCCTCCATTATACTGAAGCTGTCTTGAATCGGATTAGAACCAGAGGGCTTTTGCTTTTTAGTAATATAGAATTCTTCAAAGGTAAGGAGACAGTACCAGCCTTTCTTGCTTCTTGAACCATCCTCCTTATTCTTTCATATTCTTCTCGATTATTTGGCAATGCTTGACATCTCCCAATTTGTGCTTTCTTCCCTACTGGAGCCCCAAAAGAATGGTCATGGATTCTGGTATAAGAACTGTTGTACATTTTGTTGCAATGTTTGCACACCCAATTTTTTGCTCCACCTGGATTTTTACCTTCTGAATTACCGATATATACGACTTCAGAAAAAAAGTGGCTTTGATTTGTCGTCCGGTTTGACAGTATATTTTTGTGGTTGACGATGTGTGGTTGCTTGAACTTGAATCTCTGGACCTGGAGAGTTAAATGTTTCTGGACTGTCATCATCACTTGCATAGCTTGGTTCTTCAACAACTTGCTCTTTTTTCCTTTTACCAAACACCATGGCTGTTTGTTAGTGAAATCGGTAGAAAGAAATCAAAAGATTCAGAAATGCATAGAGGAAGAACTAGTCTGTTAAGGGATGAAAAGGCAATTTGAGTTTGACAAATGAGTTTTCAATTTTCAAATAGTTCTATTAGGAGATGAAAAAGGCAATATGTCGATTGAGAATTTCCAAATACTTCTATTAGGGGATGAAAAAGCAATCTGTCGATTGATTTTTCAAGAGGTATTGTTGAGTCACACTTGTTTTGCATATAAAGTTGTAAACCATTTAAAAGTGCTTTGGTTCCTAGGCAAATTTAATGATAGTTACTTTGGTGAGATAATGTTTCGACCTATTGATCAGTCGTCAACAAGACACAAGATAAATCTCCACAAAATCTAACTAGGTAGTTAGGGTAAGCAGGGTTCAAACCCACAAAGAGAGAGTGAAACAGATAACTTTGAAACCAAAAATACTTTAAAAACAACTAAGGAAAAATAGGGATTTAAAACTAAAGCAAATTTATAAAAGAGATCTTAAAATAAAATACAAACTAAGAAAATAATTTAGAAAACAATCAATTAAAAAGTATACTTCCATCCAATTGTTGGTAGAGATTAATTAATAGGAGATATGGATCATCGATATGAGAGATAAATTTAGTACAACCAAATTATTGAAAGGCAAGAATCTATTTTACGCCACTCTATAAATAGAGGTAAAATATCAAGCAAGATTCATTCAATAACCTCTTAAGAATAATTGATTTAGGTTTCCCTAACATGCTAATTAGTTAATCTAACTCCGTTAGGCACAAAGAATAACCCTATTATTCATGCATACGTACTATTACGCCTCAGAAACATGAATAAAGCATTAAGAACAATTATAGATCACACATGCTTAATAAATTAAAATCAAACTTATATCCAACCAAACTATTACGCCTCGGTTTTCAATAAGACTTATTAATTCCATCGACATCTTGATGAAGGACATCAACTTGTATCAATTATAAGGCATACCAATTAAGTTTCAACCAAATAAAAACAATAGATTATTCATCTTATTGACAATAGTGGCCATTCTAAAGCAACAATATAAATAATCATAATCATTATAACAGGAATTAATATGTTATTCAAAAGAGAAAATCATACCAATTATAAGCGCAGAATCTCCCCATATCAATTGATTAAAATCTCCAAACAACGATAGAAGTATTAAAGAAAACTAGCCTTCCATGGATTGAGAACAACCCATGGAGGAAAATCTAACCTAGGGCTGTTGCGAAAATAACAAGAAAAAGAAAGGGTTTATGCCTTATGCGTTATAGGCTTAGGTAGCTTCCTTGGTTTTGCAACTAAAGGTGGCTATTTATAGGGGACTCCTAGGGTTAGAATTAGAGTTAAAACCGACCTAGGGCTCTTAAAAACGTGCTGAGCTAATTACTTGGTCATCAAGTAAAATCCAACGGCGTAGATGGGCTGAAAATAGAAGAAACCCAAATCTGGCCCAAGACAGCAACAATCCGATAACTTCAGGGGCATTTTTGACCATCTTAATGGCAAAACTGGACTTCGAAGTCTTCTGCAAAGTTGTAGATCTTGGAGTTAACTTTTTAACGCATCTTGAATCATCGAATCTAGTCCTCTGTAGAGAAAGTTATGACTTTTCTCCCAAAGTGTCGCTGAAATCGGAATCAATTGGAAATGCTTCAAGAGGAAGACACCAACTTGTGCTGGATTTGGCAGGCCCGACTGTCCCTGGGCACCCGGATGAAATGCCTAGCCGCCCAGGTCATCTGGAGAGCTCGTCAGCAAGTTGCATCTTTCTTCACTTGACTTGTGTTCTTGACCTTCAATCATCTTGGAAACTTGTAGCATTAATATTCATGGCTTCTTCAAGCATAAAATGAGTTTCAAAGAGTCTTCAATCACGAATATAAATCTCCAAAATCTTCATGAAAATTCCACTTGAATATTTATGTCAAAATTCCATCAAGATAACTCCAAAAAGTAGGAAAAATAGTACTTTTCCACTTTTCTTGTCTTCAAGACCTAAAATCACAAATATTAAGAAATTGAGACATAATCAACCAAAATTAAGCATAAATTCCCCTAAAAACATAGGAAAATGACCATAGAAACATGTCACATTTTGGTCTGATCACCTATTCTGATTCTTTCTTTCTTTTTTTTTTTTTCTTTTTTTTCCCATATATATATATATAACTTACAATTTACATTTACATGCATGACTTAGATTATATCTAATACTAGTATGGTACATACTACATACTACATAGTACTACTGATTGATCGTCAGCAATCATAAAAATAATCCCCACAAAAACCTAACTAAGTAGATAGGGCAAGTAGGGGTCGATTCCATAGAGAAGGGGAATAAACTTATTCCAAGACGAAATCTTTTCTAGAATTTAGTTTTAAAACAGAAAACAGGGGATTAAAGAGATTAATTAAAAAGATAGCAAATTAAACTAAAAACAAAACAAAGTAAATTAAATCTAAATCTATAGCAATTTATAAAGCAAACAATAATTAAAAAGCATACTTCTTCCCCAATGGTAGAATTCAATCAAATTAAAAAAAAAACTATGGATCATTGATTTTAAAGATGAATTTAATGTTTTATTCTTGATGATAACTGGTCTAGGAAAACCTAACATGTATATATTAGATTAAGATTCCTCTCATGTTAAATTAGCCTTTTTATTACCTACCAACCAATCTCCTTCTCAGGTTAATCGGTCAATAAGAACAAAACATTAAGAACAATTAATTTTCACACATGCTTATAAGAAAACCAGACTCATAGCTTTTAAACCACAAGATTTACCAATCTC
Organism: Corchorus capsularis; assembly: GCA_001974805.1. Lineage (NCBI taxonomy): Eukaryota > Viridiplantae > Streptophyta > Magnoliopsida > Malvales > Malvaceae > Corchorus > Corchorus capsularis. Next base: position 29,802 of record AWWV01009706.1, on the reverse strand, counting down.
ATCGGACTCCTTTTCAGGTTATCCAATTTGTTACCATACAATCAAGCCCTGACTCTCATCAAAACTTGATTTAACAATAGATTCATCCAATTACATCAGTAATAATGGCCATACATATCAATAATTATCAAGATCATAAAATTAGAGCAGAGATCAATAAACTATCTATCAAGAACTAACATCAAATTATAAGCATAGAAATCTCACCATAATCAATTAATTAGATTCACCAAAAGATAAGAAGTATTAAGAAAATTATCTACTCATGGAATTAGGAAAATCCATAAGAGGCATGAGAAAATTTACAAGACTTGAAGGTGGAATCCTCCTCTAGCAAAACCCTAGGGATATCACACCCCTCTATGCAAAGAGAGGGTGTCGACTCCCTTAGCCCAAAAACTAGAAGAAAAGAAAAACAGATGAAGATAAAAATAGATCTTGAAAGTTATATGTGAGATTTGTGTTACATAAGGTGGCTATTTATAGTGGACTAATTAGACTCCTCATAGACTTAGGAAAGGGTCTAGGACAGTTTAGTGGCTGACTTGGTCCCCAAGTTGGCTTAAAAGTCTCCCTAGAGCCGAAATCCTAGTGAAAATAGGACTCTAGAAAATTTTGGAATCGCACAGCAACTTCGACAGCAATTTCAGGCTTGAAGATGACATAACTGGGTTTCGGACTTTGAAGGAAAAAAGTTTTATATCTCGGAATTAGCTTTCCAACGGCTACTCATGGGTCTAAAACGGACATCTGAGCAGAAAGTTATGGCCTTTTTACCGAGACTGCGCTGAAACCTAATCCAATGAGGACTAGTATTGGGAAATTGCGGGATTTGGATATTTTCTTGGATATAGATGGCACAAATTGGGATTATAACTCCAATTGTGGGTTTAAATGGGCTGAGTATTATCCCATATAAAATATCCAAAATCTCATAGCTTCTAGGCTTCTTCAGGGCTTGTCTTCAATTCTTCGCAATTAAAGCTCCAAATCTTCAATTCTTGCTTCTTGAAATAATTCTTCAATGATCTTCAAATCTTCAAATTAACTTCAATAAATCTTCAAACACGAACTTCGAGTCTTCAAATCTTCACTCCAAATTGTTAAGTCCATATTTGAGTAAAAAGTCATCAAAATAGCTCTAAAAAGAGTGAAAAACAACAAGTTTCCACTTTTCTTCTCTTCAAAACCTAAAAACACAAATTCTTATAAAATAGGGTTAAAATACACATAAAAATAGTAAAAAGCATAGGAAAATAGCTATAAAAATAGGGTCTTTTTTAGCTCGATCAACTACATAGTCATATTAATTAGTAACTATGATACAATTATATTAATCTTAATAACTATAAGTAAGAAAGTTATGTTTGGTTTTTTGTTTCGGTTTTCTAAGAAAAATTTTATGAGAGTGAAACAATTACATTATCCTTTTTTGTGATTGCAACTTATAAGTACTGACAAAATTGAGAATTTGAGATTAATGTGCCTATAACTATATGCAATGCAACCAACAAACAAGTTTTATTTTGAAATAATAAGATGTGCAAGTTTAAGAATGAGATAAGATTGAGTAAAATACTATCAATGTGTTGTGTCCTAGGATAAGATTCATAGTATCATACATTATAAGATTGTGAACTTATAACTATTAAGTGTATCATAGGGTAAGTTCATAAGTGTATCGAGTGGAGTGGACTACTTAAATTAAATGTATCATAAGGTGTTATATAACTTAGAAGATTGGGGACTATACTTTATTAAGTGCATTACTTAAGTTAAATATATTATAAAATAAGGTCATATTATTAGAATTCTCGATTGTGAACTATACTTTATCAAGAGAATTACTAACATATGTATGGTAGGACAAGATAATGTAAGATTGAGGATTATGTATCAAGTGGAAGAGCTAAGCAATGTAAGACTCAACTCAATTATGGAGCTTTAGATTTTATATGCATATACAAGGTTAATAACTCTAGTAGTATACTCAATACTCATAACTCAATAGTGATCATAACTCATAAGTTGTCAAATTATATTATTATAAAGGTAAATTAAGGTAACTATGAAGTATGAACTTATTTTCCACTTTTCTATATGAATTAAATTGTTAAAAATGAAAAAGGAAATGATAAAAGATTTTCATTTTTATAAGGTCATTAGTTTTTATCATCTCTAAAGTGTAGAATGAAGATTGTAGAATTCTATAGTATACTGGTCATTTTGCTCTAATAATTTGTATAAAAATTCATAATTTTGACTTGTACAATTTGGAAAAAACTAGAGAAAGAAGATACTTTTCTTTATTTGCAATAAAGAAGTATAACAATTGAAGTCAAAACTCAAAAGATTAATCTTCATCAGTTCATCATCTATACATGGAGTCCTCTATTCTACTTCTATTCTATTTCTAGCTATATGTTTTACAATATTCTGCAAAAATTGCCAAATCTTGTGCTTGATGCATGAACAGCAGCTCTGAAGCAAGTCAAAAGATATCAGCTACATGCTTTCCCGTTGCACCTAGTGTTGCTACAAATTAATATCAAACAAGAATGTCATACGAATCCGTTTATGAGAGAAAATATGCTATCCTAAAACAAGAATGTCATACCAGGTTAGATTAGATTCTTAGTTCTTACTATCTTTTTTTATTGAAAGGCTTAACTAGGATGTATTTTATTGAAAATGAGTCAAAGGACAGGGCAATAAAATCAGCAAGTACAAAAGGCAGCATGCATCATAGACAAAAAGAAGTTAGTGACTGCACATACAAGGAACTAAGGCAGACAGTAAGGAAAAAAAAAAGAGACAGTAGCAGCAACAAGATGCAAACAGGCAGTAATCATCTATTGACAGTGGACACCCTCCTTTGTTCATCTCTATCTGTACTTTTATATATAAGCTCCTCACACCCAATACTCTATCAAAACATTAAATTTGCAATTTTGCATACCTTATTCAAGAGCAAGCTCTGAAGTTTCTGGAAGTATCCCTGAAAAGAATCAAAGGAATTAGAATCTCTACACTAAGGGGACTGATTGATGATTTATCATCTCATTCTCAACAAAGTATTAATATAATCAGACCACCTTCATCTGTTACCAAATAATTCACGAAAAATCACAACTAGCTAGCTAGCTAATATAACTAGTCCACAACTAACTAAGAACAAAGCTTTTTTCCCTTTGATTACCCCATCTATAAAGTATAAACTTTGTTGATAGTCCTGATCAAGTCAATTTCAAAAAATCTGAAAAAAAATAAGGAAGAAATAAAACGAATTCTAAGGAAGATATGTATTTTTTGTCACTAAAATGATATGATGAAACTAAAATATCTCTACAGAAGAACCATATCTTCAAAATAGACTACCAAAAACAAACAGCACATCCAAATAACTAACTGAGTTCACTTATATTTAGCCAAAATTAAACCAAAACAGCATGACCACAAAAAAAGAGTATATCTAGTAACCACCCTTGAGATCATTTACAACAGCATATGGAATGGGAGTAACGGTTTCCAATGTAGCACCCTCAACCTTGAAACCAGGTTTAGGTCCTTCTGGTTGTCTCTTCGTGCTAATGACCTCACCCTCTGCTGTCGCAACGTGCGGGTCCGGGGGTCTGAACCTACAGCTGAATGACTTAAAGAGAAATAAACTAAGGAGTCGCCACTAATCTTTTTTAACCTAGGTGTAATTAGCCACCTATCAGATTATTAAGCCTAATGTTAACCTAAGCTTGGCGCAGGTAACACTAAACCTAATAAACGGTCTTCTAACCAGAGTCTTAAAGGTTCGGGAGTCGGGTACGCGTGGGGAAGGATTAGCACCCCCACGAAGCCCGTAAAAAAGACGGCACTGACTGTTCTAGAATTAACTTGTGGATTTCTAATATTGGTTGTCTTTATCTTTAAGTATTTTCATGCCATTGGACTCTTTTATTAATTTTTGAAATTAAGCAAATAAACAAGCAAAAATAGGTTTTGAATTTTGAAATAGGAATGTTGCGAACTTCCCCGTTTATTATTTGTTCTCTTTTTGGGCTCCTCATGATGATGATTTTCTTTAAAACTTACCGTTAAAACGACTCTATTTGAAAAATGATATTTGAATGTTTTGAAAAGACTTAAATTGAACACTTTGAAAACTTGATGGGAACTTTCCCAATTTGAAAATTCCTATATTGAATACTTTGAAAGCTTGGAATGAAAATTTTTTTGGTTTTGTGAATTTTGAGTTTTTGGATTTTTGAAAACCTTTTTATTTAATTTTGAAAGACTCAATTTTTTCTTTTTTTTTTTGATTTTTTTATCTTGAAAAACTAAAAGAGATCAATTTTCAAGCACAAACTCTTTTTAATTTTGAAGAAAATGGTTTTATTCTACTTCATTTTGAATTTTCCCTTTTTTTGGATTTTCCTTAATAATTAATTGAAAATTACTAAATTTAAACCCTAGGTGCATGAATGCACGTGATGTATGTTTTCCAATTAAATTGAATTTTACCGAGTGATTATACGTGAGGCATCATTTGGGCACCTTCCACTTGATTGGTAAGACCCCCAAATAAATGTCTCAAGCCTAGGAAATTCGGATTAAAATGGACAATACTGTCAAAATTTTAACCGATTATTCCATCATCGGAGTCCATTTACTTTTCTCAAATGAGCATGGCATCAACAATATTTAAGGAAATTTAAAATGCATGTCATGACATAATTAATAACGTAAAGAAGCATAAATGTAAAGTAAATATGAATGCACATGAAACCTACTTAGACCCTAAGTTCAAATTTATTTAATTTAAGAACCTACATTGATTGAGTTTTTAAACAAAGTGAACAAACGAAGAACAAGGGCCAAAATGTAATAATGTTCTAAGTCTAAAGCATAAATAAAGGAAAGAAAGCCTAGCCGACCAAAGGCCCAACAATACTAATCTACCCACCTGTAAAAAGGAAGCCCAAGCAATCCTAAGCCCAACATAATTTCCAAACCCAAACCTAACTCAAAGGCCCAAATACACTTTCTCTGTTTTAGTATATATTATTATATTATATATAAAAGAAAAAACAATATACCCCAAAGCCTAAACATTCATAATTGTCCAACTCTAAATGCTAATTTATTAATAACTACTAAAAGCAATTTTTTTTCCTGACTGAAACTAAAGTCAATCCTAATTAATCATTTGCTAGACATTTCTCCATTAAAAGTCACGTCTCTCATCCTTTGAATTACTTTAGTCAACTTCTAAATTAGCCATGATTCCTAAATTTTTTTTTTAAGAAAATGTAGATTTCATTCATGAAAATGAAATTACATTGTTCATAACGTAAATTACAATAAATTGAATTACATCATCAACGTCTTGATCTGGATTTGTCATCTTGATATGAATCCTTTGAATTGGAGTTTCGGACCTTTCCTATAAGTCTCTAGCACGCACGGCACCTCTTCGTTTTCGCTTATGTGAGATTTCACCAACAACAGAAAGGTGAGTGATCCGAAAACCTCCTCAATTGATCCGAAAACCACAAAGAAAATCCATCTCAATATGATGGTGGAATCTCCAATCTATTGTAAACTCAAAAGACATCAAACAAACTGAATAAACTGACTCAACAAACTGAACTAACTCAAACATCCAAGATCTAGGGATCTGGAGACTCAAACATCCAAAATCTAAAGATCTGGAGACTGATAACCCAAACAGATCAACAGATCTGTGAGACTTTATTTTAAAACTAAAGAAAAAAAAACAAATACGAAATAAAAAAAACCAAACCCCTCCTCCCCCTTGACAGTAATAGTCAAGAAGGAGGAGCGAAAAGAGAACAAAGCAAGGAAAACTAGAGAAGGGAGAAAGAGGGAGGCGGCTAGGGTTTTTTTTTAGCCATGATTCCTAACTAAATTAATTCTAATTTAATTATCACATTAAGTCTAATAGTTTATGGAGACTAATTCCCTAAATTAGAACCTAATTTGCAAATGAATAAATAAATACATGCTTAATTAAACCTTTAATTGTCTGGTAAAAAAAAAACCTTTAATTGTGCTGACTTGAAATCTCTAGGACCAAACTGAATCAATTACGGGACCTAAATGAATACGGTAATATGAATCTACTTAAATGAAAAAGCAACTAAGTGGGTAAATCTGAACTAAAATTGAGGACCTACTTAAACAAGGAGGAAACATGGCATGCCTAATAACTAAATATTGAAAGGCAGACACATGTATATATATATATATATATCAATTAAATAGAATTTAAAGTTTAAGTTTATACCTTCTCTCACCTCACTCTCTCTAACAGTCGGCTGTCGGAAATCGCCTATGATAACAGACCACCATGCGCCACCGCCGTCAACGTCATCGGAGCTTCGTTTGCCGGTGAAATTGTGCAGAAAGCCTCGCCTTGCCCCCCTCATTGCAGATATGCGGTTAGTTTCCACCGGAGTCGCCTCTAACACCCTTAAACAAACTTAACCCGAGCCTAACTCTCTTCTCCAGATCTGCCAGATTTGACTATCCAATGAAGCTGGTCTCAAGGTATAGTATTCCCCTTGCTTTACTCTTCCTCTTCACGGTCTTACCTTCCAAATCTAACGACTTTGGACTTTAAAACCTTTAACTTTCTAACCTATGGTTTTCCTTTGTGTTTTGGAAGGATATCTAGGAAGGGCGTTATGGGAGAATCGAAACAGGGTCCAGGAAACTGAGAAGGTAAAAACCCTTTTATGATTTTGTTTGATGCTATAGAACTAGGAACAAGATGCCCCTTTTTTGTATTTTTGTTCTTTTTTATGAACTATTAATGCTACCTAAAAGTAAAAGAAAGAAATCTTTTTTTGGTTTTCTCTGGTGATGCTGCTAAAAAGGCAAGGGAAAAGAAATAAAAAAAAAACTCTTTTTTTTTTTCTTTTGTTGTGTCTTCGTTACTGGAAAAATGAAACTATTAGAAAAAGAAAAAAGTGTGAATATATAGTCTCCAAGAGAATGCAATCTCAGTGGTGAATTTTCAATCCAACGGCTGCCCCTTCTGATATGCTATTCCGCATTTTAACCAATTTGTCTCTTGTGAATTGTGTGTTGTCATTGTGTGTGAATCAGTGTGTGAATTGTGAATATACCCTTCATTTGTCTCTTATTGCAGGTGGATTTTGCTGTCACACGTGAGGACGAGGATGGGCTGGATAAAAATTGAAGTTTCCTCTCATTTTCCAATATTTTGTCTATTTCTTGCACTTTGTTTTGATTCAATTCCCTTTCTTTCTGCTTCCAGATACTAACTTGTGGTCCGACTCAATGTTTTGAGGCTCAAAGGGCTTAAGCAACTCGGCTGAGAAGCCCATTAAGGCTTAACAGGCCTCTTTTAGGTAGCTTACCTTTACCACTTCACCATTTATGTACTTTTCTAAGCCAATCGAAACTGCTCTTGCTTGACATGATATTGCTTAGCTTCTACTTGGGTTTGATTTTGTCTTGCTGCACCATGCTTGCGTTAGCTTGCTTTGTTTTGAAATTGAAATTGAACCACTGTTGCATTGTGCTTTGCCTTGTGTTTGATCCTTGTGGGAAGCTGGCTCAGGCTTGCTGGTTTTTGTTGTTACCTGCTTGTTTGGATTGCCATTTCTTTGCTGCGATTGTTGTTGTTGTTTTTTTTTTTTGTTTTTTTTTTGCCCCTTATGCAACTACACTGCCTTGTGTGTTGGTCTTTTGCTTTTTTTGTTGCTTCATTTTGCAGAAATGGGATGATTCATCATTTCCGGACTGCCTTGAATAAAAGTGGAAATAAAGGGGAAAGAAGACATGGAAAATGGAAGGAAGAGGAACAAGGGAAGGCTCCAACGAAAACTAACTTATGGTTTTGTAACCAGAAATACCAATGTAATTCCAACAGTTAGATTGCGCTTTGTTATTATTGAACTAAAAGTTGTAAATGCGAACTCTTTTTTTTTTTTGTATTTTGTATTCTTGCAAATGTATTTCTCATTGAGTCTGAAATAAAGAAAAGGAAGTGAAAATGGGCCCCTATCCATCCATTAATGTTTAAAAGCACATTACTAATTTAAACTATGGAATATGCAAAGATAATATGGAAAATATTTTTGGTTTTTTTTTTAATGCAAATGATTGACTAATGCAATACAAGTCCTAATATGTATATAAATTGCTAAAGTAGATTAGAAACTGACTTAAATGGCCTAAATTACTCTAAATGCAAATATAATACAAATAAATTAAAGGATATAAGGCCAAAATTGGGTGTCTACATCTGCCTTAGCCTCTGCTTTGAGTTGATCGTTCTTCACCTTCTTCAGCTTAAAATTCCTCAATGCATCTTGATGGTTGAACATGTTCGACATGCAAATCCACAGTCACTTTAATATAAGCACACAACTTCAAAAGTAAAGCACTAGGTTAGAAGATCAACCAGGCAAGAAGGTTCATAAATTCAATGATGCCAGTACATTCATACATAGCTCCTATAAAATGCAAGTCATCTTATCTTATTGAAATATGAAATCCAAACTCATCCTAATAGCAAATTCAGATTTTTCTCGCAACAACAGTCAAAATATGTCATGAAAAACACATGAAATGCTAATCCACTATCATATATATCAAAGAAGCCATTGCTTCTGGCTCTCTAGTCTCCACCCTTTGCTTTCCCTGTTTTGTAACTGCCCTGTTCTTAAAATAAAAAAGCTTCTGTCATGTGACTCATGTCATGTAACTCATGTCATGTCTTTGAAGTTGTGGCTTTCGTGGTTTTCTTGTTAGAAGAAAATAAAAATCAAATCTACGATGGAGTTTATGTTTTTTATTTTTTTCTGACATAACTTCCTGAATTATATAAGCCAAAAAACCTAATCTTTGACATATTAGAACTGAAATGCAGTGAGTGGGTTATTCATAGCCTAATCAAAATGGAATCCTAGTATCATTTCCATAGTTGTAAGGATTAAGGAATGTAGTGAGCTGAAAAAACATAAGCTCTATATACTCTTTCAAATACTATTATAATCATTTCTTAAATCTTAACAATAAGAACTACACATCGATAACCAACATCCGCAAACAGAAAATTATAACAGAGATTCATAACAAGAGATAGAATAAATCAAACCAATAACATCAAGAAAATGAGCAGAAACCCAAACATCATACTTGCTTGCCATCATTTTCGACAGAGACCAAAATGAATAAAGGAATTTACCTTACAGTACCTGAGTAGTGTGTACCACCAGCAATACAAAGAGCACCAAGCTTCCGAACAAAGCAATTGAACCCCTAGAATCATAGGCTCATAGCATTTAGCTGAAATATATACAAACCAAGACATAAGAAACATTGATAAGCCTAGTTGGGCTAAGATCATCAAATCATTCAATTTCCCTTATTTATAACAATTTGAGCAAAACAATTGCTTATCATAAACCAAAACCCTAGGAAAATAATAGAAATGTTCATTTTACAGCAAAAAAAAAAAAATTAAAAGAAAGGGAACCCATTTCTGATTGTTGACTTCAACAACACCGATGGGGTTTTATGTTAGGGGAAACAACCCAGTAATTCGAGTGGTGGAATTGTAGAATAAGCGGTAAGGAATAACATACCTGATTTTGAGATCCAACTAACAGCTAGATTCACCGAATCTGAAACATAAAGGCATGCAATGATGTAGTTTGGTTAGGGTTTTGAGATATTTTAACTGCTTATCGCTGTAAGAGAGAGGGAAGGATGATTCGAAGAAACCATGCAAAAAAATGAAGGAGTAAAGGAGAGGAAAAGGGAACGGCAAATCCTTCGAACTGGAACCCATTCCAATTGTTCCAGGGTCGGAAATGTTCCGCAATCGCAGGGAGTTTGTCGATCCTGGTAACACTGATATATAGTAGAAATAGGGTTAGACAATAATAATATAATAATATATATAAAACATAAAAGTCTAATTTTAAGTAATGACAATTTAGAAATATTTTTGAAAAAATGGTACAATCGGAAAACATAAAACTTTTCATTGTTCGTACTTTTATATATAGTATAGATTTGGAAAAACTATTGATTTTGTCTCATTTCGGCCTGTATGTCGCCGTCGCATTCTCTATAAAGAATATTCCCTATAAAGAATATTGTCTCCAACCTCAAACAGGTTCTCGTAAAAATTGTATACGGAATATTTGATAAAGTTTGCAACAGGGGGACCAGCCATTTATGAACCTTTGATGAACTTATCAACGTTTCAAATTCACTATTAAGCATCGGCAAAGAGTTGACCCGCCCCGCACTTTGTTGTGGGGGCAGTTTAGGAAGTATTTTATAAGAATAAGAATACAATTTTTTTTATAAATTATAGTTTTCAAATCAAGATACGTATCAGAGCCAATTTTTTTTTTATTTCCAATTTTATCATACTGATGACATCCAAAAAAGGGGTCTTTCTAGACAATTTTATTTCTATGGGCTTTTGAGTTTTGTCAAAATTACAATTAGTTTATTTCTAATTTATTTTACACAATTAAATCCATACCCCTCCAATATAACTCAGAGGTCAATCTCTTGATCAGTGGGCCATATAATTCTCTAGTAAATTCGGACCTCCTTCTGAATTGGCTATGGTGAACATGTATCTTGAAGATGCATATTTTCCCATCTTCTTCATAAAGAATATCGTCTCCAACCTTAATCTAGATCTCATAAAATGAACATTTGTATGTGGAATATTTAATAAAGTTTGCAACAGGAGGACCTGCCATTTATGAACCTTAGATGAACTATCAAGGATTCAACTTCATTACTAAGCATCGACGAAGAGTTGACCAACCCCGCGTTTTGTTGCGGGGGCAGTTTTGGAAGGTATTTTTATAAGAATAGATATATAAAATTTCTATAAATTATAGTTTTCAAAACAATAGTTTTCAAAACAAGATACGTATTAGAGGCAATTTTTTTATTTATTTCCAAGTTTCTCATGCATGTTGATGACATCCAAAAAAGGGGCCTTTCTAGACAATTTTATTCCTATGGGCTTTTGTCAAAATTACAATGAGTTTATTTCCAATTTATTTTACACAATTAAAATATTATAAAGTATCCTAATATTAGGGGCCTTTAGGGTCCTTTGTAGACATCCTAAAATTCTGGAGACATGTGAGCCATGATACAATTACCTTTTGTCAAAATTTTGGTTTCACCATTTACTGTACTACTTAATATTGCAAGACTCAGTATTTGAGCCATGTGCGGTTCGCTACTGTTGTCATATATGTGCCCCGTGTCAAGAGCAAAGGGAAATTGCAAACATTTATGACACTGAAACGTTTCTACGCAACCTCCTGAACATCAGAAGATGATGAAGACCGAAGAGAAAGTAAAACATATGCCTGAATCATCATATTGACCAAATGAGGAACATAAAATCGATATGGAGATACAAATACGAGTTTGGTAATGAGACTATACAATTTTACACAATTTGTAACGCAATTTATCCCGAATCTATATTGTTATCTTCTATATTGGTTTATTTTTTTAAACATTTTATCAGAGCTTGGGTTTTATCCATAACATTCATAAATTTACTAAACCAAGACACAAGACATCCAAGGTAAATATTTTTATATAATTAGGGTTTTAATCATGTTATTGTTTTTCTGATTTTTTGTTTATATACAAAATTAATTTTCCCTCTAGTAGGAAAAAAAACATATTTTCCCTAATCAATGGAGGGGCGCTATGGAGATGCCCTGTTTCTTCAATGACCCGCAGAGAGACCAACACGTGTTTACGGATATTTACATCCATACCACGCATTTTCAACGAACCTCAGTTAGAATCCCCGAGTACTGGCCCAGAAAATGGTTGGCAGCACAACACCGTGAAGTCTAGTCGAGTCTTTGTTTCGCGAAAGAAAAATGGAATAAGAAAAAAGCTAGAAAAGAAGCATAAGAAAATGTATTAAACCACTTGCTTACTGAATATACAATGTATATTTTCTTACTGAATAAACAATATTTGTTTTCACTGTAAACTCAAGTAAACCACTTGTGAATCATGTATTTTCTTATGTATGTGGCAACTCATCTATATAAGTACAAAATTTTTATGAATTATCCTTTTACGCTGCAGTCCATTTTACAACTTGTATATATAGTATAGTCGGAGATTGTAGCAAAGTTGACTATGAATGTGAGTTGTCTTAAAATGTTGATTCATAAGATCATAGTACATTACAATATCTTTGTCAAAAATAATGAATTGTTATATGCTTTTGTATAAAATATAATTTTCTATAAAGTATATTTGTCAAATCTAGATACATATCAGAGCCAATTTTTTATTTATTATCAATTTTATCATCCCGATGACATCCTAAAGAGGGGCCTTTTTAGACAATTTTTTTGTTGGATTTTGTAAAATTTACAATGAGTTTATTTCCTGTAAGGTGGTTCTCGTTTTTACTACACGGGGCCTATATAGGACCACGCCTACGTCTCGATCAGGTATCTCTTCGGATTAGTGGCTGCCTTAACAGCGGGATCATTTATGTCTTTGGAGATAACCTCTACAAGGTGGGAGATGCCTTGTTCTTCAATGATGACCCGCAAAGAGAGCAGCACGTGGTTACGGATATTTACATCTGTACCACACATTTTCGACGAATTCCAAAGCTAGAATCCCCGAGTACTAGCCTAGAAAATGGGTGGCAGTACAAAAACACCATGAAGTCTAGTCGAGTCATTGTTTCGCGAAAGAAAAATTGAAGAAGACGAAAGCTGGAAAAGAAACATAAGAAAATGTATTAAACCCCTTGCTTATTGAATATTCAATGTATATTTTCAATATACAATGTATATTTGCTTACTGAATATACAATTATTTGTTTTCATTGTAAACTCAAGTAAACCACTTGTGGATCATGTATTTGCTTATGTATGTGGCAACTCATCTATATAAATACAAAATTTTGATGAATTATCCTTTTACATTGCAGTCCATTTTACAACTTATATATATATAGTATAGTGGGATATTGTAGCAAAGTTGACTATGAATTTGAGTTGTGTTAAAATGTTGATTCATAAGATCACAATACATTACAATATCTTTGTCAAAAATAACGAATTGTTATATGCTTTTGTATAAATTATAGTTTTCAAATCAAGATACATATCATAGCCAATTTTTATTTATTACCAATTTTATTATCCTAATGACATCAAAAAAAGGGGCCTTTCTAGACAATTTTATTTTTATGGGTTTTGTCAAAATTACAATGATTTTTTTTTTTCAATTTATTTTACACAATTAGTTCCATACCCCTCCCATATAACTTAGAGGTCAATCTCTTGATTTGTGGACCATATAACTCTCCAGTAATTGTTGACCTACTTCTGAATTAACTTTGGTGAACATGTATGTCGACAACGTATTCTCTTCCATCTTCCCCATAAAGAATATTGTCTCCAACCTCAACCTAAATCTCGTAATATGAAAATTTGTATACGGAATATTTGATAAAGTTGGCAACATGGGGAATAAAGCTGCCAAATATTGTTTCGATTATGGACCACTAGGTCTTAACCTGCCTCGCTCTATATTTTTATAAATAATAGTTTTCAAATCAAGATACGTATCAGAGTCAATTTTTATTTATTACCAATTTTATCATCTCGATGACATCAAAAAAAGAGGCCGATCTAGACAATTTTATTTCTATGAGATTTTGTCAAAATTACAATGACATTATTTCCAATTTATTTTTCACAATTAGTTCCATATCCCTCCCATAAAACTCAGAGGTTCAATTTCTTGATCAGTGAACCATATAACTCTCCGGTAAATTCTGACCTCCTTCTGAATCGCGCATGGTGAAAAAGTATGTTGACGACACATACTCTTCCATCTTCCCCATAAAGAATATTGTCTCCAACTTCAAACAGGTTCTTGTAAAATGTGTATACGAAATATTTGATAAAGTTGGCAACAGGGGGGACAAAACTGTCAATTATTGTTCCGATTATGGAACAATAGGTCTTGACCCGTCCCGTGCTTTGCTGCGGGGGCAGTTTAGGAATGTATTTTAATAAGAACATTATAAAGTATCCTAATATTAGGGGTCTTTAGGGTCCTTTCTAGACATCCTAAAATTCTGGAGACATGTGAGCCATGTTACAACTAGCTTTTGTCAAAATTCTGGTTTCGCCATTAACTGTACTTTTTAATATTACTATAGTAGTGTGGTTCACTACTGTTGTCATATGTGTGCCCTGTGTCAAGAGCAATGGGAAATTACAAACCATATATATGACAATGAAACAGTTTTTACACAACCTCCTGAACATCAAAATATGATGAAGAACAACGATAAAGTAAAACAAATGTCTGAATCATCAATTGAACAAAATGAGGAACACAAAATCAATATATAGGGATCCAAATATGAGTTTGGCAATGAGACTATACAATTTCACACAATTTCTGACGCAATTTATCCTGTTTCTATATTGTTATCTTCTATCTTATTTAATTTTTTTAGCATGATATCAGAGTTTAGATTTTTAACATTCACAAATTTACTGAAAACAAGACATTGGACATCCAAGGTAAATAGTTTTATATAATTAGGGCTTTAATCATGGTATCTTTTTTATATATATTGGGTTTATATACAAAATTGATTCTCCCTCCATCGATCCAGAAATAAGGAGGAATATTGAAATTTGACTTTTAAGCAATTACAATTACATTTAATGGTATGTTTGTATGAATTAAAATTAAGGGAGAGGATTCTCTCCATTACTAAAAAGTAGTGGAGAGGTCCACTTATCTATTTGAAGTCATCCAAGGGCCCTAACTTGCTACCCAACCAAACTATCAAAACGCTGAGTTTCGTTTAAAGACACTATTCACACCGTTAGTTTGCCGTTTGTTCTTTTTTTTTTTTCTTTTATTCTTTTTCTTTTTTCTCTTTTAACAGCCCAACCCAGCTTCTACAACAATTCTTCTAAGATTGCAAAGCAGAGCTTGCGAATATGTTTGCAAGGAACAAGTAAAAAGCCTTTACAAAAACTTCAACCTTTGAACTAAATATGTTTCCTCTCCCTTATAGAAAAGGATTCCGGCTTGGTCTAAGTTCGAAGGAAGAACCAAAAGAAGTAGAATAAGACGAATGTTAGCCTATACTCTGTAGGTCTCTCTTCAAGTACAGGTAACGCTTCTAATACTTAACCTTCTTTTTGGTTACTGAGAAACTAATGGAAAACTAGGAAGACAAGGAAATTTTCAATTAAACCCACTATCTTTTTGAGCATCCAAACTTTGTTAAACAAGAATAGAAACAAGCAAACAGAAAAAAGAGGCAACTTTCCTCTGAAGTTGTATATAGTAACTAGAATAGAAAAACATAATTGGGTTTTTCATTTTGCAAAGAGTTGAATTCAAAACTTTTTACATTGTTATAATGTTCTCTGTTTTTTCCTTATCTGCTAAACAGGGCATATATATATTTGTTGCAGTTAGAACACTACCTTTTGATTAATTTACGGAATTGATGAGAAACCCAAATGAGTTAAATTATTCATAAAGCTTTTAATTGCTTACAAAAGCTTGTTCATTTGCGAAATATGTTAATTTAATAGTTATCATTATATCTGCAGAGCTGACCGTTTATTGAAGTTTACAAATACTTATGTCAAATGGAAGCCTGTGATCACATTCAGGTTCTCACTTTAACGAATTTTTGTTAAGATTACCATGATCTCAAAGAGATATATTTACTTTAAGCAAATTTGTTTAATTATTGTAGCTATTTATGTGAGGATGTGCTGTTAACTTATATGAGGATGATCTCAAAAAGGTAACTTTGGTAGTTCATCAGGTTCTGTGTGCTCGGCTGTTTGAGATGTCTTTGTTTCAGCATTTTGATTCTTCTTCTTTTGTTATTTGGGAAGAAACTGGGCTGTTAAAGCGAGAAAAAAACTAAGGGAGCAAACGGCAAACAAACGTTCTGATTATTGTCTTTAAATAAAACTCAGCGTTTTGGTGGTTTGGTTGGGTAGCAAATTTGGATCCTTGGATGACTTCAAATAGATAAGTGGATCTCTCCACTACTTTTTACCAGTGTTGTTAAACCCGGATCGGACCGGTCGGTCGAACCGGGACCCGGAGGCCTGTCCGGTCCGGAGAGGTGGGGATAACCGGTGACTATTTTCCTCGGTCAAGACTCGGTCAACAACCGGTTTGACCGGTGGTTGACCCGGACCCGGACGTCCATGGGATTCGAACTCCTAACACTTAATGAGCAAAAAGTCTTGTTTTAAACCACCAAACCAAAGATTTTTATGTGATACATTTGCACCATATCTAATATTTATATAGAGAATCTTAATAATATAATATATTTTAACTATCTTATGACCCACCCGATTGAACCGATTGAACCAGTTGACCCGGGACCCGGTGGCCTCAACGGGTCAAGGGCCGGGGTATGACAACATTGCTTTTTAGTAGTGGAGTTGGAACTTGAAAAGTGATATCCCTATCATTCAAAATAAGTGCAATATTAGGAATATTACACAAACCAAGACAATGATTAATTGGTTTTAAATTTAGTAAAAGATCACCATTTTATAAACAATTAGATAAAATTCTTCTCTCCCTTCCCAACTTTCCAAGATAATTAAATATTCAACTATCTAAACAACACAAGTAGGGATATATATGGAAACAAATTACAAATTACAAATTACATTGATTTTATAAATGTTGCACTTAATATGAATGACTGCAAATATTGAAATGTTGCACTTATTTTGAATGAGAGGGAGTAGTTTTTTAACACCGCATACTCTCTAGTTAAGCAGACAGAGTGAATACATGTTTTTCCTAATCATTGGGAAGGCGTTGCGGTTGTTACACACCTTCCATTATTTTTTTCTGAAAAATATTTAGTTTTTTATTTGTCTTGTTATATGATTACGATTCGTTAGTACAAGCACATTTCGATATCCATTGCAGAAGAAATATAATCTCAAGTACACCATCATCTTTTTCATATTTTTTATTTTTAGAATAAAAAAATCACTTAAAAAAGGGATAATTGGTGGTTTTAATGTTTATAAAAAAACAATTACGTAACATCATTTTAATGATATCCTAAAAACGTGCGTTTCTAGGATGATTATATTATAAATTAAACCCTTTAAATTATTCAAATAATAGGATATATCAGCACAGGTAGCTTCTCTTCATATACAGCGGTGAATTGAAGAAGCTGGAAAAAAAGCTCTGCGCAGAATGTCCAGATAATGTATAGCCTAAAATCAATTGACATCAACACCTTTCATTGGGTTTTGACCCGGCCCAAAAGCCACTTTCTCATGAAGACGAAGTAATTTCTTTTTGAAGTATTAGAATGTTCTTCTCTTGGGATTGAAGAAGATCTATCATTTTTCGTGATTACATAATCCAGTTAAAGCGTCGTCGAGAATTCTAAAGAAGATCAGCCCAATTCTTCAACTACCAACATCAGATAAAGTTAAGTTGTTCAAAGAATTTACAGTTTATAGTTGTTTTTATTATCACAAGTTGACAAGTGTTCTAAATCATTCTAGGTTTTTTGCTTTTCAGTAACAATGATGTTCTTTTCCCACAATGTCTAGCTCTATTTGTTTGTTTGTATTTAAGTGATTTCATACTGCATTGACCCAGTTCCTTTTTCATCATATATATGGTGAGGGTTAAGGCCAATAAATCAATCCCATCTCCATTTGAAGATATTTTGCTTCATCTCAATAGTAAAGAAACATGGAAACAGAGGTTTCATCTTTAAACTTTCAACTTTAGTTTTGTCCCAACTTGTCATTTTTATCATTCAGACCAAGAATTAGGAACATTTACTCTGGAAATTAATCAAATAGTTCCTATTTATTTGAGAATAAACCGAGCTCTGTTAAAGCTTTTGTTATTCTCTTTGGTTTTGTTTGGTTGCAAACCTATATGATTGATGATTCTGTTTTTCTTTAAGTAGATGCAGGGTCCAATTGTTCCCTTTGATTTTTAATACAACAATTTGTTATTTCCTCTATATTCTAAGAAGGTTTATGGTGCACATAGTTTGGTTTGTCAAGTTGGAAGCAAACCTAGGCAATTTAAAACAATTTAGTAAGCCTTACTTCATTAATTTTGACTGCACCAAG
The DNA here is from genome assembly GCA_001974805.1 of Corchorus capsularis. Taxonomy (NCBI): domain Eukaryota; kingdom Viridiplantae; phylum Streptophyta; class Magnoliopsida; order Malvales; family Malvaceae; genus Corchorus; species Corchorus capsularis. The sequence continues at coordinate 11,584 of AWWV01009706.1, read as the reverse complement.
ATTTCTTCTTTTAAATAATTAATTAAGTTACAAATTGAAACTTATTATTTAATTATTTCCTTGTAGTTTCCATAATCTTTTCCCATTGTTTAATTTAATTTAATCGGATAAAACCATAGTTAAAGAAATTAACAAATCCATAGACTTAATATTCAGCTAGCTAGCGCAAGCAGGTTGCAGCCTAGTAGGCTTAAAATAACATAGAAATCTGCCCTTTGTTTCAAAGTTGACGTTATATTGCAGCTGCAGCCAATGTTGGTTTCGTGAAACTGTAGTAAAGGCCACCGGTATAGTAGCGTCATGAAGATGAAACCATGAAAGCTCCATATTCCTAACCTGCTTTATATAATTTTTTCACCTCTTTTACCTTTTTTTTCATCCTTAAATCTTTAGTTTTTCTCAGACTCTCTTGCTTTTCAGGTTCTAAAGCAGAACTTAGAACTTTTTTTAAGATTTTCGTAGTCTCAAACATCACTGCATCAATATCTTGTCCTTTTGAATACATCCAAGAGACGAAGGTACTATATATATATGCATATGTACATTGGTTAGTTTAAAATTTTGCTTATAATATTTATATTTTCACATTGCTAATCAATCTTGTAATTGTTTTGTTGTTTGACTGCCTTGCACTCAGTTTCGTATGGAAGCTTGTATTTGCAGTATTGTCAAACCCGTTGCCGACTCTTTTCTCGGTAAAGTGGCCGAGTACACGGTTGATCCCATTGCACGACAAGTTGGTTATGTTTTCAAGTATAAGAGCAACTTTCAGAATCTCAGGGAACAACTTCAACAACTGAAGGATGCAAGTAAAAGAGTGCAACAAGCTGTTAATGAGGCTAATAGGAAGGGTGAGGAGGTTTTTGATGATGTTACTAGGTGGCTAACCGAGGCTAATGGGAATATCTCTGAGGAGGCTGTAACGAAGTTGAACGACGATGAAGAGACAGCAACAAAGAGGTGTTTGATTGGGTTATGTCCTAATTTCAAGTCTCGTTACCAACTCAGCAAGAAAGCAGACAAGGAGGCCAACTCCATTGTCCAACTCCTGGAAAAAGCCAAGCAATTTGGTACATATTCCTTCCGTCCTGCTCCACAAGGGATTGCTACTCGACCTGTTAAAGACTATGAGGCCTTTGAGTCAAGAAAGGTTGCTTTGGATGGGATCATGGAGGCACTAAAGGATGCTAATTTAAGCATGGTTGGCGTTTACGGTATGGGTGGTGTGGGCAAGACCACACTTGTCAAACAAGTTGCTGTACAAGCCAAGGAGGAAAGGTTGTTTGATGAGGTGGTAATGGCAGTTGTAACCCAGAGTTTTGACGTCAAAAAGATGCAAGATGAACTTACATATGCATTGGGTTTAAAGCTTGATGAGCCCAGTGATTCTGGAAGAGCTGGTCAACTACGTAGCAGACTAAAGAAAGAAACAAAGGTTCTTGTTATCTTGGATGATATCTGGGTGAGACTAAATCTGGAGGCACTCGGAATTCCTTCCAAAGCTGAACATCAAGGCTGCAAGATCTTGATGACGTCTAGGGAGCTGAACATTTTATCCTTGATGGGTTCGGAGAAAAGTATTGCTGTCGATACTTTAAAAGAAGAGGAAGCATGGATGCTGTTTAAGAAGAAGGCTGGAAATGTTGTTGACAATTCTGAAGTTTTGCCTGTGGCGATTGAGGTTGCCAAAAAATGTGCAGGATTGCCTGTTGCCATTGCAACCATAGGGACAGCTCTGAAAGATAAGAATATAGTCCATTGGAGGAAAACTCTACGAGAGTTCAAAAGGCCCTCAGTAAGTAATTTCAAAGGCATACCTGGAGATGAATACAAGACTATAGAGTTGAGCTACAAATTTCTAGAAACCGAGGAACTTCGGTCCACTTTCCTACTTTGTAGTATAATGGGTCACAACTCTACCATCGAGGACTTGCTGAGATATTGCAAAGGTCTGGGTTTGATTAATGGCGTTGACACCATCGGAGAAGCACGAGATGAAGTATTGTCATTGATTGATGATCTTAAAGCATGTTGTTTGCTGCTTGATAGTTCTACTCCCGGCTGCTTTGATATACATGATGTTGTTCGTGATGTTGCTATCTCAATCGCTTTGAGGGACAACCATTGGCTTGCTTTAGGAAGGGAATATGTATATGAAGAATGGTCAAATGATGAAACAATGCAAATTTGCAATTTGATTAGCCTTAGACATGCTAAGGTTAGTGACCTTCCTGATGAGTTGAATTGTCCAAACCTTACTTTTTTCTCCATAGATTGTAGTGATGAGGATGAGGATTATTCTTCTTCGAAAATTTCTATTAATTTTTTTAAGCGGATCCAAAAACTCAGAGTCTTAAATTTTGTCAAAATGAAATTTTCATTATTGCCCTTTTCAATTGGTTTTGATTTTTTTAAAACTCTTCGCATATTGTGTCTATCTGATTGTGTGCTAGAAGACATAGTTATCATTGGAGAGTTAAAGAACTTAGAAATCCTCAACCTTCATAGATCTTATATTGAAACCCTACCGATAGAAATAAGAGGATTGACCAAACTAAAATTACTAGATTTGAGTGAATGTTATCATCTTAAGGTACTACCACCAAACGTGCTATCACGTTTATCCAGATTAGAAGAACTATACCTATATTATAGCTTCGATTCATGGGAGGTTGAGGGATGTGAGAGTCCTCAAGGTAATGCTAGCCTTGTTGAGTTGCAATATTTGCCTCATTTGACAACTTTGGAAGTACATATCTCAACTGAGGAAGCTTTGCCTAAAGATACCAAGTTTTTTGGAAAGCTTGAAAGATTCAAGATTTCCATTGGATGGCGGGGATGGGGCCTGTTTGTAGGTGATCATGTGGAAACATCAAGAATGTTACTGCTGACGGGCTGGGGGCAGGATGAACGTATTCATTTGAATGATGATGGGTTGTTGAGGAATGTCGAGTCTCTATATATGCGTAATGTAGAGAAAGATGTTTTGAACATGGTTTATGATGTAAATGCGGAATGTTTGCAACATTTGAAGCATTTCGGTCTCGACTACATGTCAGGGATTGATTGTATATTCAACTCCAAGAAATCAACAACAATTCCTCCTTTGAAGTCATTGGCCCTTGATAATTTGGAGGATTTGAAGACAATATGTTATGGCGATGATCAGCTCACAGCTGGATCTTTTGGTGAACTAAGAGTCATACAAGTGAAATATTGTGATATGTTGAAGAATTTGTTTTCATTCTCTATTGCCAGAGAGCTCCGCCAGCTTGAAGAGGTGGAGGTATCTCATTGCCAAAACATCACAGAATTAATTGTAAAAAAGAGAGAAGCAGAAAAGGAAGGGAATTTAGAATTCAGTCAATTGCACTCTTTAAAATTAGAAAAACTGCCATGTTTGATTTGCCTATGTTGTCCGGAGAATTCATCTGAACAAGGTAGAGTTCAATCAATTAAGGCAGAATCAAATTCCACATTGCTTTTTGACCAACAGGTATTTAGTTCATGGACTTTTTTTCTTTCTTTTATTTCCTTTTATAGTCTCCTTGTTGAAATGCCAATTATATGTTTGTAAATGAAATTGTTTATTATCAAACATGAATTTATTTATTTGCAGCTTGTGTTCCCTGCTATAAAGGAGTTGGAATTGAGGTCAATCACTATCGGAAAACTATGTCATGATATCGGAGTTCCAAAAAGAACTTTTTCATGTTTGACCAGTTTGTCCGTCCACAATTGCAATAAATTAAAGTACATGTTTTCTTCCTCTATGGTTAAGAGCTTTGAGCAACTGAAATCACTTGTTGTTTGCGACTGTGAGGAAATGGAAGAGGTAATAGTCGACCTTGGAACTGAAGCATTAGTTGAAGAAGAAAGGAATGACATAGTGGTGTTGTTTCCTAGTCTATACTACTTGGAGATGAGGCTGCTTCCCAAACTCAAAAGATTTTGCTCTTGCTCTGGAAATCGGGTAGAGTTTCCCACTCTAGGGGAACTAATTATTAAAAACTGTCCTGTTATGATCAAATTTAATGAAGTCAGAAAGAAGAGCATCTCAATGGAGAAGGAGAATTTGCACACAGATGATCATGTAGCACAATATCTATTCAATGAGGTAATTTAATAACAATGACTTTTATATTTTTCACAAGTATGTTAATTAATAGCTTATCAAATTGAATGCAGGTTGCACTTCCTATGCTAGAGAAATTGTATATTGATTACATGGAGAACTTGGAAAGGCTATGGCCTAATCTTGCTAATGAAGAATCCTTGCCTGAACTAATGGAGGTTACATTGGGATGTTGTCAGAAGCTTCTGAATATTTTCCCATTGAGCATCTCAAGAAGACTTCAAAAGCTTAATAGATTGATTATATGGGAATGTGAGTTGGTGGAAGAAATTTTTGAACCTCAAACACCACTTTCTCCATCGAGCATAGTACAAGCAGAGAACATTATTGCATTTGAGTTTCCTCAGTTAACAATATTAGGACTCTTTGAAATGCCAAATCTAAAGAGGTTCTATCATAAAATGCATACCATAAATTTCCCATCTATGAAAAAGGACTTACAGGTGCAAGGATGTGACAAACTGGAGATATTGTTTGCTTCCAAATTCCCAGAGACAGGACAAATGAATCAACAGGAAATCCCAATTCAACTGCCCCTATTTTGCCTTAATAAGGTATGATCCTATGAAAAAATTTTCTATGGTACTATAGCTAATTTTTGCCTCAACCTCCAAACTTCAAGAATACCTTATCCTTTTTCTGTTTCTTACTTTGTTGCGGCTATTAATTTTTTTTTGCTTTTGGGTCTTTTAATTGATCTGTCATAGCTTTGTTTGGACGCATGCATGCAGTTATCCTTGACAAATTTGGAAGAACTTAATTTGATGGGGAATGCTGGGATGAAAGAGATATGGCATGCATATGACCATGGCCATCCACAACAACTTGCTTCGGAGTATTTTCCCAAACTAAAAACTGTCGAAATTTCGTTCTTTGATGACGAATGTTTAGACATATTCCTATCATACTTGTTCCAGTTTTTAATGTCCTTACCTCATCTTGAAAGCCTTGTAATAGAGAAGTGTTCCTTTAAAGAGATATTCCAAATTGAAGGTGTTTGGCATGATGATGAGAAGCCTTTGCCTCCATCGGCGCTGCAGCTCTCTCGGCTAACTAACTTAAGGCTATCAAATCTTTATGAATTGAGGCATCTATGGAAGGAGAAGGAAGGATTCCCAAATCTAAGGATTTTAGTTATATCTGATTGTCAAAACTTAGAGGATAATTTATTTCCATCCTCTGTATCTTTCCATAATCTGGTATGTCTAACGGTAAGCGGATGTCTTGAAATCAGATACGTAGTTACACATTGGATAGCCAAAAGCTTAGTGCAGCTGGAAGAGATGGAAATATCTAATTGCAACAGTATAGAAGAAGTGATACAAGGTAGAAATGGGGATGATGAATATGGTGCATTAATGAATGATGAAATCTATTTTCCCCAACTCAAGCTTTTGAAGCTCCTTTATCTACCAACAATAGAAAGCTTTTGCTCATCAGAGAATTTTACCTTCCATTTCCCCTCCTTAGAATCTGTAGTAGTGGAAGACTGCCCAAACATGAAGATGTTCTCTAAGGGAGACTCATACACACCAATGTTGCACAAAGTAGCAACAGGTGATTATTATGACGAATCTGGTAATCAGCCAGAGCGTTGGGATGGCGGCCTTAACAGCACCATACAAGAAATGTTCAAAGAAAATAAGGTATGCCGAGCTACATGATTCTTCTCACAACTATTCTATTATTTAAGTGATGAATTCTCTCTTGAGATCCATCATTATTCAATTATTGTTGTCTCTGATAATTAATTACAGGAGCAAATGGAGATTCATGAGGATTCAGAATTCAAGGATGGCCAAGGAAATTCAGAGATAGATGAGGAGATAATCTTGGAAATGTAAATTTGTATATGCTTTTTTTTATTTTTTTATATATCTGAGTATATGCTATTTGGTTCCATATGATCTTTCCAATCATGAACAGATGTTTGTGAAAATGGTGTTCAAATGAATCAAATCTTCTTTCATTATTTGTTTTATTAATTCTTATTTAATTTTAAACTTTGGTTGCATGCCAATTGGGGGTTAGATCTCTGTTAACTAACCATGAGTACGAGAGAGAGACAGAGCACCGCATAATTCAACCTCCTCTTTCGGTTTAAGCCTGAAGCAAATCAATGCAAATTTTCTTGGAACGATTATCTCAAACCTCTCATCTTAATAGCTACAAATTCCTCAAACCGTTCAGCCATGTCGATATATCGCTTCAAATGTCATGTGCATCCATGTGGAACCAGAGCTTGTAATCATTCGCAATTCGCAACTTTGCCCAACTCTACAATAGGATCCACAGGTGATGGCACCAAACCTGATTTGACATCATCATCTTTAATGGCGAAAACAACTCGTTTCAGTGACATCGAAAACCCTGTTGGAAGATGTTTCGATGAGCCCACAATTTGACAGGAAGTGCCTACTAATTTGGCAGCCTTTTGGGAAGTTAAAAAGTTTATTAACTATTCTTTTATCTATAAAAATTAACTTCTTGTGTTGATGGTAAATTAAATACAAAGAATAAGTAAATAAATAGAGTATTATTTAGATTTTGAAGAGAAAATAGAATGGATTAGAATGACCCATGAATTATTGACATTTTAGAAGGACAAAAGTGAAAATAGAATAAAGAAAAATATTAGTAAATAAAAATGATGAATATGGATACTGTCGTAATGGAGAAGTTGAGATTTGTAAAGGATATATATATGGTGATTGATTTTTTTTTTTTCATTCAAGTGCATGACTGTTAACATTTTTAACCAATGAGGATTATTCATTACTGCAACTGTCATCATTGCCTCAAATTTAACTATAATTATATATGCTGGTCCATGCAAACACATGAAGAGTTTTGGGATGGCCAAAAAAAGCAAGAAAATTATATGTAAATTTGGATATACTCAATTTCATTATGCAATAAGAGAAGAATATACATCAATTCCAAAGAGTATTACTGATTGATCACATAAGCATTCTGTAAAGGTGTAGACTTCAGCGCTCCCGTTGTGGTACTCCCACTTTTGGATGTGACGCTCCCAATGATTTCTGACCATTGAATTCAATATCTAATTTCCTTACCGTCCGATACAATAAGTTTTAACTTACTAAACAGGTTTTAAAAACTTTTTGGACTGAATTCGCATGTGGTTGTCCTCGTGATAGATTTTTACACCTTTTTTATTCCACTCGTTGATATCAACAAAATTTTTTTCTTAAGATTTTATATGTCGTATATTTTCCCCAATTTTTTTCTTAAGTTTTTGACATTCAATTCATATATTTTCCCCAAAATATACAACATATAAAAACTTAAGAAAAAAATTTTGTTGATATCAACAGGTGGAATAAAAAAGGTGTAAAAATCTATCACGAGGATAACCACATACGAATTCAGTCCAAAAGATTTTTAAAACCTGTTTAGAAAGTTAAAATTCATTGTATCAGACCGTAAGGAAATTAGATATTGAATCCAATGGTCAGAAATCGTTGGGAGCGTCACATCCAAAAGTGGGAGTACCACAACGGGAGTACGGAAGCACTGAAGTCTACACCTTCTGTAAATTTTGGTTTGCCATAGTTGGGTGACTCGTAAGTACCAAGAGAAGAAGGAGCAAAACTAGCAAGTGTGTAAGAGACGTTGTTGTGTTCTGTCTTTCGATGGTTCATGCAATGGGAAGTCCCCCTTTTATAGTGGAAAAATGAGACTGTTCCTTAGTCCAAGTGCCAAAATTTCTCATGCTTCAACTTTTGGTTAGTAATTCATAAATGAAACAGGGTCCATTTTGTTGAAATTTCTTAATATATATGGATACAAAGTGTGGTTTTAGCAGAGTTATTTCTTCTTTTGCTGTTAAAAGAAAACAATGGAAGTAGCAGCGAATATTCCTTAGACCTTTCATTGTGCTCAACACCGTTTTCTTAACAAAGATAAGAACCTAAAATTTCTATATAAAAAGTTTCATAAGATTTTATAAGACTGGTTCATAATCTAATCTTTTTATTCCAAAATGAAATTATAATCCAATTGATGACAGCAAACTTCCTTCTGGACTGCAAACCTTCTGACCATATAGCTATATAAAAAATGAAGCCTACACTTGAGATTCCATGGTCCAACTTAGCTTTATTGGTGGAATTTACACTCATATTAGGATAAACTTTTCAATCTCTATTTCTGATCTTTCCCCTTCATTTGAACTGTTAAAAGCTGAGGCCATATCTCTGAAATTTACTTAGTTATGAATCATGATCATCCGTTCCTGTGTTAAGTTTTGGCAGATTTCTTGTGAACTTTCTTCCCCTTATTTACAAGCTGGTTATATAATCTCGAGCAATACACAACTAGACAAGTTAAGGGGAAGAGAGACAAATATAAAAGCTTTTTTGAAGCAATTAGTACAAAGTGTACATTTATCAAAATACTGATATATCCTGAAGCTGACATGAACACACATGTTTATTTGTTTCAACTTGAATGACTCGGAAAAGAGTAAGAACTGCTGCTATAAACCAGCTCGTCTAAAACTCAAAGTTTCATAGTCAAGTTGTACATCAAGCGTTTTAATATCTGATATATTCCCACACTTAAACCAGTTCTTTTTTTTTTTGGCACCACACTTAAACCAGTTCTGATGGTTGCTAAATTGTATGATGATCCCATGCTTCAAGATTTGCAGAATGGTTGTTTTGTTTCCACCAAAATATTTGCACAAGGAAGATAGTAAGTATAAAATAAAATAAAAAGTTGGCAAATTATATATTGAAATCTAATATCTTTTTGATGTTAAATAAAAAAGTACTAGCAACCAAAAGTACACTACATTTTAAAACAAGCATATCAGATCAATATCTTTCACTTTCACAATGCCTTCACATCACCGCATAAATATTTTGGCAAATTCTATTCTGTCCTTTGAATGATGTTCGAAAACCAACTTTGCAGTTGAAGAAGCAACCTTTCCTCGAATCCGCTGATTGGGAAGTTCATGAGACAAGTGTTTGATTTTGCAGTCACGACAACTTTCAGGAGTGGTGTCAAGAATCATCTGCTCAAGTGCAAGAGCATTTCTCAGCATATAGAGAACAAAGGGAATCTCACTCGAGGTGCTATAAAATTTCCTGATTTGAACTTGTTTCAAGTTGGGAAATGGGTGTAATTCCCTAGGATATTTAATGTCAAGGTGGTTGGGCGACCAGATGTTGTTAAATGAAATTTCTGCAGCAGGGGACAAGCAACAAGTATAGGAATCATCTTGAGAAGATTGCAGTACATCCAAGAGCCAAGAATCAGCTCCAATTGCTCGAGTTGGCATAATAGGGCCATGGTTACAGGTATCTGAGGTTCCAACTTCAAGTTTATTGTGGTATGCAGAGACATTAACCTTTTGAGTTGAGGAGCATCGGTTGCAAAACCTGTAATAAACATGTCGTCCACTCCCCGAGTCCAAAGTTGTAAATCCAAGAGCATTTCTTCTAGTTTGGGAACATTGGAGAAAGAAAGTTGTATATGTGGGTTATCACTCCGGTACTCAAAGTACAGGTGTAAAAATTTGCAAACGCTTTAAAGATAAATTGATGCCTGGACCGGCAATGGTCAAGTTATGTAGAAAAAAAACACCTCCTGAGCACCAATTTCCAGAGGTTCACACAAGAAGAAAAGATGCATCCCAATTCAGTTTGGTTTACATTCGTAAATTCTAACTCGAGGGTTGCTAAGAAATGTAGATATTGTTGACCATCACTAACTTAACTTTTGCTTCTATGGAACAATATTTCAGATGCAAATGCTTTAGCCTTATGATGGTAGTAATCCTGAAAGAATTTTAAAGAAAAAATAGCCGAAAAAGGTGAGTTTCACTTCTTCGGCACCCATCTGAATTGCTGATCTAATCCATCTGTAACTCCCATTGTTATCACCAATTTCATAATCCTTTTGCCTTTCATCAGCGACAATATATATTTATATAGCCGCCGAGTACGTCCTGATTCTTTAGCCTTTCCCTTTCCTCATCGATAAACGACCAAAAATGACGATATGCAGGAATCGGGAGACGAAAGGATTCGATTTTTGAATCCAAATAATGCTGCAACAACTGATAGACTGATTTGACATGTTCTTTTACGTCCCTAGAACAATAATTCCTCTTTCTAGATGTGATAAAGGTGTCGGCATCAAAATTAAAGGCGGGACATGAATAATTATAGATTTCTCCATCTCTTTGATAATATGCCAATGCGAATTGCTTCCTTAACTGATAGAAATTAGAGATGATTACAGATAAGATTTCATCTGGTAGTTCTTCGATCATGAACCTGTTCAAACCCATTGCCTTTTACAAACATATATAGAATCTGATTAGAGTCATATGATATGAGAAACAAGAGTGAATTAAAAACAACAACAAAAACAAGGACAAGTTGATATTGAGCTACCTTATTTTCTGCTAGACTGATTTGGTCTTCCTTGTTTGCCATAGGTTTTTTTTCGCTGTGAATTCGTCAATGGCATATCCCGGCATGTTTTTGATAGCCTAGCTGTAAGACCCGACCCAAATAATAGTCATTATAATTGTTTTTGTGTGACTTTGGGCCTTATTAGTTTATTTAGCCCAATTAGGTATTAGTTAGAGCTTTAACCTAGCTATAAATTCATATTTATCCCATTAGTTAGAGTTAGAATATTGGTTTCAAGGGGAAAAACGTATTGAGCTCTTTTGAAGGCTATTTTCCATTGTTTTCATCTCTATTGGGTGCTCTAAGGTTAGTTCTTTGACTATTCACCATTGTTGCATGTTAGGAAAGGGTTTTAAATAGAGTATATGTAATTTTCCGGTCACCGGCAGCCGACCGGTGAGCCACCGACCACCAAGTTGGCACCAAAAGATTCTTCTGGCCATGAGGAGTCCATAAGATTTGGAATCACTCGATTTCGTTGTGTAGATTGAAAGTTATGATGTTTTTAAGGTGATAAACCCTAGATGTAAACTGTGATCAACAACCCCTCTTTTCTTGCCGGAATCCGGTAAACCGGAGGCCTTTAGAGTCGGAACTTGTGATGGATGTGTAGTAGGAAGTGATTCTACCAATAGGTGCCAACCATACATTCATAGCCATTTTGTAGAGAGAGAATTGAAGTCCCAAAGTTGCTTGGTCGATGGGATGAATCTGGAATTTCTGAATTTGTTTGAGGAAGAAGATGAACAGTGTTTCTGAAAGCCCACTCTCGGGCCGATTTTGCGAGAGAGAGTGTAGTCCACCCCTAGGTGATATGATAGTGATTTTTGGGGAAATTGTTTATTGAAATACTTATGATTTTTCTGTATTTTTCCATAATTTTTCAAATTACAGAATATTTTCTATTGATTTATTTTCTTATGAAAATGTATAAGGAGAGTGTGACCTATTTTTAAAGAATTAAATTCCGAAATTTTTACAGAGATTCTAATACTAT
>AWWV01009705.1:0-47874 GCA_001974805.1 Corchorus capsularis | reverse complement strand
AAACCACAATAGATCACCACATCCTCCTGATGTGGGATCTTGGGGCGTCACAATCTACCCCCCTTATAGGCTTGTCGTCCCCGACAAGCCCACACAACACAATCACCAGGACCCACCGGGCGTCGGGATTCTAGAGGTGCAGCTTTAATCGGGCTTGTTTGGTAATGGAGAACATTCTCCATTTTCCATCTCCAAAAATATCAAAGAAAGTAGGTAGTGACACAACTGTAGAGACCCGGCCCAACCTGCGAGGTATTGTCCGCTTTGACCCAAAGGCCTCACGGATTTGCCCTTCCCAAAAGGCGCCTCACAAGTTTGGGTTGGATCTCTATATTTTAAACCACAATAGATCACCACATCCTCCTGATGTGGGATCTTGGGGCGTCACACTAGCCTCTTATTATTTTTCTTGGTTACAAAAGAAAAAGCCCTAAACTTTAGCCAAGTGATTACGATTTACTTAGTCATTTTTTTTTGAAAGGCAATGATATGTGATTCATAATTGGAAAAGCACAACAAGGTGCAAATTACAAACAAGGAAACGAACTCAAGACCAACAAAGCATACCAGCACAAAAAAAGGTAAAACCAAACAATTAACACAAATCAACATTGGCAAAATAAAGAAACAGCAGCAAAACTCAGTCCCCTCTGCTTCCATGGAATCTTAGGGCTTGTTTGGTAATGGAGAACATTCTCCATTTTCCATCTCCAAAAATATCAAAGAAAGTAGGTAGTGACACAACATCTGTGAATGAAAACAATTATATTTTTGGAAAATGGAGATGACAATGGAGTGGAAAATGAAGAATATATTTATTTTATTTTGAGATTTTCACTCCATTGTCATCTCCATTCTCTAAAAATATGCTTGTTTGCATTGATACATGTTGTGGCGCTACCTAGTTTCTTTGATATTTTTGGAGATGGATAATGGAAAATGTTCTCCACTAGCAAACAAGCCCTTAATTTTCCTTCTCTTCCAGAACCAGTTGCCACACAACTTCTATAAATCCAGGGACGGAGCTAGGGGGCGGGGGGAGGCGACCGCCTCCCCAAAGTTCTCCGAGAGCTTATATATACATGTGTTCTTTTCATCATGCAACTCAATCGAATTTCAATTTCGCCCCCCTAAGAAATATATAGGTGTTTTTTTATGAAACAAATAATATGATTTTGATTCATTTATACTTAAATGACCATTAATTATTTGTAGTATTAAATTATTTATCAATTTAACTATATATAGAATAACTTAATGTTTTTGAGTAATTCAAATTAATCAATTAGTCTAACTACATAATTCAAAATGGTCTCATTCTCTTCTTACTAAGTCTTATTAATTCTCCAAAGAGTCTCCTTAGAACCGGATTCTAGAGGAGGAGTTCTGAGTCTCGTGAGTTAGTAGTCAAGTTGAGTCTAGTGCCTTTAGTTCAGTTTTCGTTGATTTTTCATCTAGTTTTTTCCACTTTTGTTTTCTCTGCAATTGATTCATTGGATTTTTGGGTTCGGTGGTGATTGAGGGTAGGTATGGAGGATGATCTGGTCAATCAATAGAAGAATATCAGGTTGACGGAGGAGGAACATGATGATGTCATAGAAGATGATTCGGAGACAGATCAAGAGGATGATCAGGAAAGGCCTTGGCTTATAGCGAAACTTCTCACCGAAAAACCTTTCAATAAGCAGGCGCTGATGAACACAATGAAGAATATTTGGAAATTGGCAAAACAGGTTAATATGGCGGCATTGGAAGAAAATCTGTTTTTGTTCAAATTCTTTACAGTGAGTGACAAGGAAAGAGTTGTGGATGGATCTCCCTGGTCCTTTGATAGGAATCTCTTAATGTTTGCATATTACCATGGTGATCTAAAGCCGGAGGATTATGTTTTTACCAAGGCCCTATTTTGGATTCGCATCTATGATCTTCCGTTGGGGCGAAGAAACAGATCAATGGCAAAAAAAATGGGTAGAAGAATTGGTGATCTGGTGGATATTGATCAATCTTTGGAGTTGGATGGCTGGTATAATTTTTTGCGAGTCAGAGTGGCTATTGATACGACAAAGCCGCTGAGGAGAACAGTAAGGATCAAAGGGAAAGAAAGGGAAGGGGAAGGAGAAGATGGATTTATTCATGGGAGGTTAAGTTACGAAAGGTTATCTTTATTCTGTTACAATTGCGGTGTACTGGGACATGAAGAATATGATTGTGCTAAAGAGAAAGTCATTGTTAATGGAGAGGAAGTAAAGCAATATGGACCATGGCTGGTAGCATCGCCATTGAAGAGGAAAGCAGCTGTGGTTGGGACGGAGGCATTTAAGCAATTAGGGAAGAAGGTGGCTGGCGGTTTCAACCATGAGCACAGAGCTGGTGGGCAATCCAGTAAAAGACGGCGTGCTCTCTTTCCGTGGACAACTTCACGATTGGTTTCCGATCGGCCTCCAGAGGAGAGAGGTCTACAATTGGCAAGGCGATCAAGGGAGCAAATTGCGGACTTGGAGAGGAATTCTAGGAAGCATAATCCCGAGATTATAGAAGATAATATCACCAATTTGGTTTCAAATTTGAAAGTAGCAGATGGTGATATGGGGGAGAAAATAAAGGAGAATCATGTTAATTTTGGGAGGAAATCTGCCACAATAAATGAGGTGGGATTTGCAAATCAAAATAATTTAAATGTGGAAGAAAATTTGAGTTCTACCTATCGGGGCTGTTTGGAGAAAGATCAGGAAGTGACTTCGGTATTTATGGGCCAAAATGGCAAGGATAAGTTGGGCCTTATGGAGACACAAAGTGGGCCGGTTGCTAATGAGAAAATGCAGCAGGGTGTTTTTAATTTTCAAGCAGGCCAAAATACGGCTGTTAATTGTGCTGAAGGAAAACAAACTGTGCACCAACGTAAGAAGGGCTGGAAGAAAGTAATGAGAACTGCTTCACAGGGTGCTGCAAAGGGTGTTTCACTGGGGAAAAGGATTGGTCAATCAGGAATAGAGGATGAGGAAATTGAAGATAGTACAGAAAAAAGAAGCAAGGTTGATACAGGAATGGGCTCTTTTGATAAGATAATGGCGGAGGCTGTTAACCAGCCCCGCCAGGTGCAATGAGGTGTTTATCATGGAACTGCCGTGGGCTTGGGAACCCACGGGCAGTGAGAGCTTTAAAGGAGGTCATAAGAAAGCAGAAGCCGACTGTGATCTTTCTAATGGAAACTAAGTTACCCGACTATAAGGTAGATAGTATTCGCAGATTGTGTGGTTTTAATTCCTGTTTTAGTGTTAGTTCAGTTGGTAAAAGTGGGGGCTTGAGCATGATGTGGGATGATTCAGTGGAGTTGGATCTTATTAGCTACTCGAAGAATCACATTGAAGTCATGGTCGATATGAAGAATGGTGAAAGGAAGTGGCGCTTAACAGGTTTCTATGGTGAGGCTGATGTTCGAAATAGACATCTTTCGTGGAGTTTGCTTCGTCAACTAGCTTCTCACCCAGTAAAAGAATGGATTTGTATTGGTGATTTTAATGAGTTGTTGTGGTCATGGGAAAAGGAAGGAAGTAGAGCTAGAGATGAACAACAAATGATGGCCTTCAGAGAAGTTTTAGAGGATTGTGGGCTACGAGATATGGGCTATGTAGGTAATATTTTCACTTGGAGATGGGGCAATTCAGCTACTCGGAGGATACGTGAGAGGTTAGACAGAGGAGTTGCCACAAATGAATGGATTTTACTTTTCTTGCATGGACGTATTATACATCTTAATGCAAGTACCTCGGATCATGTACCCATCTTACTTGATCTAGAGGAGGCGGTGGATAAGGAAAAGAGGAGACAAAATCGGCCTACAAGAAAGTATTTTGAGGTTGGGTGGTGCAAAGAAGAAGATTGTGATGGTATAGTGCAGAAAAATTGGGCAGATTACGATATACATGGGCTGCCAAAATGCTTAGAGGGTGTGAGGGATGTTTTGCAGCATAATTTGGGAGGCCCAAGACATGATTTCCGGAGGCAAAAGGAGGAGCTAAATAGAAAGTTGAACTGTCTGTTGGTGAGGGATAACACTGATGAGAATATTCAGGGGGAAATTAAGACTCGTGAAGAACTAAATAAGGTGTTGGAGAAGGAAGAAAGTTTTTGGCTACAAAGATCACAAGTAAATTGGTTGAGTGAGGGAGACCGGAATACAAAGTTTTTTCATGAAAATGCTTCGAAGAGAAGGAGGAGGAATACTACTAGGGGGTTGGAGGATGAAAATAGGAAGTGGTGTACTGAGCCAAATGATATCCATGAGAATGCAACCTCTTATTTTCTAAAACTCTTTACTTCAACTGAACCAATGCACTTTGATGATATACTTGATAAAATCCCGATGGTATGCCAGCTTTCTTCTTTCAAAAATATTGGCATATTATAGGTAGTGATATCACTAAATTCTGTTTAGATATTTTAAATGGCCATCAAACTTTGCATGACATAAACCATACTTTTATTGCCTTAATCCCTAAAGTCAAACACCCAAAGAATATGACTCAATTTAGACCTATTAGCCTTTGTAATGTACTTTACAAAATTGTTTCCAAAGTCTTGGTTAACAGGTTGAAATCATGTCTTCCGGCGTGTATAAGTGAGACCCAAAGTGCTTTTGTACCGGGAAGATTAATCACCGACAATGTCCTGGTTGCATATGAGTTTCTACATAAAATCAAGTGCAAACGTGCAAGGAAGAAGGGTTTTTTTGCGTTGAAATTAGACATGAGCAAGGCATATGATAGGGTGGAGTGGAGTTTTCTAGACAAGGTGATGAGACAAATGGGTTTCGATGGAAAGTGGGTTGATATAATCATGCATTGTGTGACTTCGGTTTCTTTCTCTTGCTTGGTGAATGGAGAAATTTCTGATAAATTTTCTCCGGGTAGAGGGTTAAGGCAAGGTGATCCCCTTTCACCTTACCTTTTTCTTTTTTGCACGGAGGCTTTTTCCTGTTTATTATCGAATGGGTCTGCAAATAACACACTGAATGGAGTTGCTGCTAGTCGAAATGGGCCTCGAGTGAATCACCTCTTTTTTGCCGATGACAGTTTACTGTTTGGGAAAGCCAATTTAGGTGAAGGCAATATGGTGAGAACGATACTAGCGAGATATGAGGAAGCTTCGGGGCAGAAAGTAAATTTTGATAAGTCTTCAATTTTCTTCAGTGGGAATACAGATAGTGCAACCAGGAATGCTTTGAGTCATCTGCTGGGAGTGGAGGAGCAAGACTGTATTGAACGGTATCTTGGTCTGCCTGCGATGATTGGGAAGAACAGGAAACAAGCATTTGGGGAACTAAAATACCGCATATGGAAGAAAATGCAGGGTTGGAGTAACCGCATGTTATCACAAGGCGGAAGAGAAGTTTTAATTAAGTCGGTATTACAGGTCATTCCCACTTACACGATGAATGTTTTTGCTCTACCTAAAACCTTCTGCAAAGAAATATGTAGTATGATAAGTCGGTTTTGGTGGAAACAAGGTGAGGGGAAAAAACCAATTTATTGGATTAGATGGGATTATTTGTGCCAGGCAAAAGATTTGGGTGGTATGGGCTTTCGTGATTTGGAACTTTTCAATTTAGCTCTTCTAGCGAAACAAGGGTGGCGCCTCCTACAGGACTCTAACAGTTTGGCGTATAGGGTTCTCAAAGCAAGATACTTTCCACGTTCAAATTTTCTTGAGGCCAGACTGGGTTGGAATCCCTCCTATACGTGGAGAAGTATTTGGGGAGCTCAATTTTTACTCAAACATGGCACAATATGGCGGGTTGCCAATGGCGAAAATGTCTGTATTTTGAAAGGCAAATGGGTTCCAAAACTGCAAAACTTTTCTCCTCTTTCAGCCATGGGGAAAATCGATCCGGAAGCCAAGGTTGCTATTCTGATGGACACTGATCGGGGCTCATGGGATTTGAATCTCATTGATTCCTTATTCAATCCTGATGAAGCCATTGCTATTCGGCATGTTGCACTGAGTAGGGGTAATCTACGAGACTCACTTGTGTGGAATTTTGATAATAATGGCAGGTATAGTGTTCGAAGTGGTTATCGTGTCTTATGCAATTTGGTAGCTTCTGATGATAGAATTGATCCGATGGAGCACAGGAAGACCTTGCGGGAAATTTGGAATTCAGATGTTCCACCAAAAATTAAGATTTTTGGCTGGCGTGTATTTCATTATATACTTCCTGTATTAAGCAATTTACAACGGAGAGGGTTAGAGGTGAACCCAAAATGTCCTAGGTGCGAACAGGAGGATGAAACATTGGATCATGCTCTTATTGAGTGTGAGAAGGCAGTGCAGGTTCGAAAGATGGAGAGTTATGAGAATTCCAAACAGGAAGAAGTGGCTCCTGGTCAATTGGGGTTTGGAGATCTCAACTGGGCTGATGTCTCGTTGGCCATGTCCTGGGCAATTTGGGGAGCTCGAAACAAAAAAAGTTCATGATGACTTGGAATTTTCAGCCTCGGACACATCTGCTTTTGTGATCAGCTACTTAATGGAGTTTCAACGAAGTAAGAAAAGGTTGCATACGCAGCAAAAAGGAAGGGCTGCACAATGGATGGCACCGGCGTTGGATGTGATCAAAATTAATTTTGATGGAGCATTTGAAAGTGCAGCAAAAACAGGAGGATTTGGTGTGATTGCTCGGGATAATAAGGGTTTGGTGTTTGGAGCATATGCGGGGAGATTGGATTTTGTTTCTGATGCTTTTACTGCAGAGTGCAAGGCAGCATTGGAAGCTATCAGCTGGGCTCGAGACATGGGTTTCTCTCGGATTATGCTTGAAGGGGATGCTCTAACAGTCATTAAGAAGGTAAATTCTGAAGAGCCTGATCTTTCACCTTTAAGAGCCTATATAGCAGATTTGAAGGAGGCGAGGAAATGGTTCGAACAGTGCTCTTTTCATCATGTTGGCAGCCAAGGAAATCGAGCTGCAGACATTTTAGCTCAACTAGGTAAATCTTGTAATGAATACATTGTATGGATGGAAGAAGTGCCTGAAGGTCTATCTGAAATCATCCAACAAGAATGTACTGATTTTCAATAGTTTAATGGAAATCAAGTCAGTTTATCTCAAAAAAAAAAATTAGTCTAACTACATTTATTAAGATTTTAACTAGAAGCATGGTGACATCTAAGTCTTTGACTTAATTAGTAGGTATATATCCATTGAAGTTTATGTTATCGCGTTTAAACTGTATGCATGTGGTTTCGTGCAACATTATTTTAATGTATGAACTTTTTTCCATAGTAAACTTTAATTATTTATATATAAAAAATTTTAAGAGGGTATTTTCCTCACATAAGAGGTAGTGAAAGGAAAAGTCTTGAACTCGATTTTTCATTCGAGTAAATTAATTTTAGCTTTTAATCATCTCATCTAAGATGAAAACTTATGAAATTTATTGAAAATTTTCGATTTTAATATAGAAATATACCTCTAGATTACTTTTATAGGATATAAAAATATCGTATTATATTTGTATAAGTGTCCGTTGTATATCAAAACCAAATTTCACTTTAATATAGTATAGAATGTTTGTCCCCCCAAAACAAAATTTCTGGCTCCATCCCTGTATAAATCAATCATAAATCTCACCCTTTTCAACAGTGTTTCCATACCAACAAATCAGTCCTCCTCAAAACAAACTAAACTGCATTCATAAGCCTACTAAACCCTTATAAAAAGGATTCCTCCTCAATTCATCCATCCGTAATTAACCAACAAGCTCCCAAAACCATCAATACAATTCAAATAAAAAAAAAGTCCTCCCACCAACTAAATTGTCCCCATCTAAAACTCTGCAACCCACTTCAAAAACCACTATTCCAATTTGATATAAAACTGCCAACCGCACCAAGCATATGAACCTTGCAATTGAAAAAAAAAATAGCTTTCCGCAAAAGACCTCCTGCTTCACCATACACATCTCAAGAAATCTTCATGTCTTCATTTGAATAGAAAATTCCAAACTTTCAAGGGCCTTCTTTAAGTAGCAATCTCCTCCTTTTCCATAGATATAAATTTCTCCAAAATCAAGCTATCATCACAATCAAAGGAAATTCCTAACAACTTTCCTACCTCCAATGAAGCTTTAGCTTCCTTCATCAAAATTCAAAACAAGGTTTCTATTTTCAAAATCACCATCAGAGAGTGAATGGCTACCTGCTTCCCCTAGTTGTTGTATTTGCTTCTTAGACTTGGATTTCTTGAGCTTTTTCTTCTCTACTTTCTTGTTGCGTTTCTTATTTTTCTCTAGTAATTTACTGAACCAATCTTCCTCTATCTCCTCCTCAATATCCTCCAAGTTTCTGAATTTCCTAGTGCCCTTCCCCTTACCGATAACCGCATCCTTGATAATCGGATCGGAGATTGCCTCCCCCTTTTCAGAAATTTGCGACAATAAATCCTAATTTTTCCCATTTATAAAAGGTTGATTTTCCAAACTGTTAATAGGCCCATCCAAACAAACATCATGTGACCCAATACACACTATTTTGAGCCTGAATTACCATTTTCTTGAGTCAAGCCCATTAAAACATGATCATGCCCTAATTCTAAATTTGAATCCCTTACTTGATCTCTATTTATACGCTCATTCTGTGACACTTCCAAGACATTTGCAATGAATCCGTCGCCACACATGACTTCCTCTTCCAAAGCAACATTCATTCTATTGTTGATAGAATCCACAACATCTCCTCTGCTAACCGTCTCTAACACCACTTCCTCGGACAACTTCATTTACCAACGTCTCTGCTATTGTTGTAGTGCCATTAATTAATTTACCTTTTTCCAATGCCTCTGGTGTAGAGCCTAATGTTTTTTCACTGGAGCACGAACTGTCATCATTCAAATTCACCTCATCACCGGAATAGCCCCTATAGCCGGAATCTTCCGAGCTCCGATCATCAATGAAGCCATCATCAACTGATATTTTGATAGAGAATTTGTTCTTTCTCCACGTTCCACAAGAGACTAGAGGGATCATAGCTACATCACTAACCTCCAATAAAACCCAGGATGCAATCAAAGTGCTTCTCTCCATCGACACATCTGCGAGCTTGATGAACTTACCCCATCTAGATGTGAACTCCTTAAAAAAGTTAAGATGCCAGAGGAATAAAGGAACACCCTCCAATTTAACCCATATCTCTCTAACATTGTCTTCTCCACTATCATCCCAAAAATGGAATTTTGAGCAGCAAATCACCATGAATTCACCAAGGTGCTCTAAGAAAGACTGTGTTTCTTCACTCTTTTGGAACTGTAAAAGAATTCTGACATTACTCAGTGGGATAACCACCACATCAAGATTCAAACCCACCACAATTTCTTTCACTTGATCAACTGTTACATTTGGATTCAAGCTACCAACAAGACAATTTTCCAACCACTTCATATCTTCTTGAGGAATATTAACATTCATATCAACAACTTCCTCAGTTTTAGAAGAAAACTTGGGCTGAGACAATTTTGTATTATCAGCATCCACTATCTCCACAATCTGAGACCCTCTCTGCTCTGTCTCCACCGCATTAACTTTGAAACTTTCTCTATTACCTCCATGTCCTGTACGCAACTTTCCATTCTTCACAACTTCTTTAAAACTCCTGCCATCAATCCTATGCTGTGCAAAATCTCTCCTTTCACCTTCTTCACGGTCTGACAAATGAGACTTGAACCTCCCTGCCCTTCCTTGACCTCGTGTCTCTCTGGCTTTAGAAATTCTGATTCTAGTTCCTTCAAGTAATCTCTGACTCGCCTTCTCTAATGCTAGGTGGGCGTCTTTTTCTACCCAGTATCTAACAAACGCGTAAGTGGTAGGACCCTGTTGTCTGCAACGTTTTTGGATAAAAACATCTACTATTTTTCCATAGTCTGAGAAAGCATCCCAAAGAGCAAATCTAGAAACTCTGTGACTTAAATTACCAATGAAGACTGAAAATAGACTCGAACGCCAATCCACTACCTTACTATGCTGACCAACGTTGCCGAAGATCCTTTTATCCATTTTCAAAGATGACTATCCATCAGATTCTGAAAAAATACGATTTACTTAGTCATATATGGTATTGTTTTGCCAATTCAAAAATTGGATATGGATCCGGCTAAATGCTCAATTTGGGGCCAAACGTTTGTCGCGATGCTCGATTTGAGGCCAAACGTTTCAATTGTAACAAAATGAGGCCAAACGTTTTCAGGCCTGCTCAATTCGGGACTTTTTTGGATGGAAATTGGGAGGTGGATTACACGCGCCGTTAACTCTGTTTAACACCTGACATGGCTTTTTTTTTTACATTTTCATTTTCCATTTCTTTTTTCCTATTTCTTTTCCCTTTTCTTTTTTCTTTTTATTTCCTACCCAAAACCTAGCCGCTCCGTCTCTCCTCCAATCCATCTCCATCATCATCTCCCAATTCTTCTTTATCAAATCCATCTCCTCCAATCAAAGTTACCATTCTCATCTTTATCAAATTTCAAAATAGAGAGAAAATCATTCCCACGTCATCAAGTCTTGCTTTTTCTTGATTTTTTTTCTTTTTTGCCAATCTAAGTCTTGGCTATTTTTTTGCTTTTCTTGAATACGGAAGTCCAAGATATTGGCTTTTCTTGGATCTAGAAGTCTAAAGAAGATTTGCACATAAACTGGAGATTTATGTTCTTCGATATGCATTCTCCACCCCTTAATTGCAGTAACGTCAACAAGATATATTTTTTGTGGCTTTGTTTTTATGGGTCTGCCATGGCTGTTTTTTTTGGATTGATTTTTGAGAAAAACAAAGGTTGAGACAAGATTGAAGAATCATTGAAGACAAAAAGACATATTTTTCCAATTTTGTATTACTTTTCATTTGAGTTTGAGATCAATTTGTGTGTTTTTTATTCTGGGTTTAGAGAAGAGAAAAAAATTTGATCAGATGGATTTTGGGGTTGTATAGATCCATGGGTTTTTGATCGAAAGACCCACTTACACCAATCTCAACAGGCTTGTCTCCCAGGTATTATACAATTATGGGATTTCTCAAACCAATTGTTTGATTTGAACTCCTCTGTTTCTGTTATAAAATGGCTTCCTCTGTTTCATTGGTTTATTACAGGTTATTTCCAACAGCGCTTTTGAACCTTCCTCCATGATGGCCAATGTGACCCTCACCATGGGAAATGCATGGCTTGCTGCTTGATGTACAGAGGAGAGTGGTGCCCAAGGATGTGAATGCTACTGTGGCAACCATCAAGACCAAGAGGACCATCCAATTCATCGATGTTTCGAGTTTTCGGGTCAAGCCATGAGAGTCTTGGGCGGAAAGGTCTTTGGTCCCTGAAGAAGACGAGAAGCATATTACAGAGTACGGCATGGCTCAGCTCAACTGATATGTGCTCTGAGTTAAACCACAGATATCGCAGTCTTCAGGATTTCTTCAATGCTCGGTTAACCTCCATTCAGGTATAGAAAGAAAGAAAAAAAAACCTTTAATCTATTACTTCCGTCATCAATCTAAACTAACAATTGTTAATAATTGAAAATTTGTTGTTTTTTTTCCCCTTAATTTACGGTATGGATTTTGTATGCCCCCGGCTGAATGTGGGTTCACGTAGAGCAGCTCAATCTTCTTCCTTGCAGTGGGTTTCTGTGCAACTCAACTCAATAATATTTTTTTGGTTGATAAAGAAAGCCGAAAGTTTGTTTAGCTCAATGTTCAAGCTTTTATTTGTCTGATTCTTGGATAATTTTGATGCTCTTGGTTGGCCGGATAATGTTGGTTGCTTGAAAGCTTGCTAGCCGGCGTTTATGTCTATAAAGGATTTTCTTTTAATTTTTATTTTTAAAAAGCACCCTGTTATTTCTAATTTTAGCTTTAAAAAAAATTACAAAATTACACATGGCTATATCAGGTCTATGTGGCTAAAAAAATGGTCTATGTGGCTAAAAAATTGGTCTTTGACTCGCGTAAACGGCAAGTGTAATACACCTCCCAATTTCCATCCAAAAAAGCCTCGAATTGAGCAGCCCCGAAAACGTTTGGCCCCATTTTGTTATAATTGAAACGTTTGGCCCCAAATCGAGTATCAAGGCAAACGTTTGGCCCCAAATTGAGCATTTAGCCTATGGATCCCATTAAATCTATATGATTTTTTAACCCAAAAATATCTATATGATTTGGGCTAGGACCATATTATAACAAAATATGGATTTTACTTTAGGCTTAAGCGCTAGAATGGTTCTTGGACTAGGCTCTTTTCCATTTCCATTTCCAAATTAATAACAAGCCTTGAACATCTCCTAAATGTCGCTCCCGTAAGTCTGGATCTTTAATTAATCACCTTCCAATTTCATATCCAACAAAAAGATATTTGTAAGAAATTGAGGGTTTGCCTCCATTGGCACTGCAACTCTCTTGGTTAACTAACTTAACGCTGTCAAATCTTTATGAATCGAGGCATTTATGAAAGGAAAAGGAAGGATTTCCAAATCTAAGGATTTTAGTTATTTCTAATTGTCAAAACTTAGAGGATAATTTATTTCCATCCTCGGTATCTTTCCATAATCTGGTATGGGTAACGGTAAGTGGATATGTCTTGAAATCAAATACTTATTACACATTGGACAGCCAAAAGCCTTGTGCACCTCCAAGAGATGGAAATATCTGATTGCAACAGTATAGAAGAAGTGATACAAGGTAAAAATGGGGCTAATTGCTCAAATAAGGGCCTAACGTTTGCCAAAATGCTAAAATAAGGGTCTGATCTTTTAATTTGGCCAAACAATGGCCTAACGTTATCGAAAATGCTCAAAGAAGGGCCCGATCTTTTAATTTGGCCAAATAAGGGCCTAACGTTATTGAAAATGCTCAAATAAGGGCCTAACGTTATCGAAAATGCTCAAATAAGGGCCTGGTTTTAGTTTGGATGACATATGAGATAGGCCCTTATTTGAGCATTTTGGCAAACATTAGGCCCTTATTTGGCCAAATTCAAAGACTGGGCCCTTATATGAGCATTTTGGCAAACGTTCGGCCCTTATTTGGCCAAATTCAAAGACCGGGCCCTTATTTGAGCATTTTGGCAAACGTTAGGCCCTTATGTGGCCAAATTAAAAGATCATGCCCTTATTTGAGCATTTTGGCAAACCTTAGGCCCTTATTTGAACAATTAGCCTAAAAATGGGGATGATGAAGATGGTGCAATAATAACGAATGACGAAATCTATTTCCCCCAACTCAAGCTTTTGAACCTCCTTAATTTACCAATAGAAAGCTTTTGCTCATCAGGGAATTTTACCTTCCATTTCCCATCCTTAGAAAATGTAGTAGGGGAAGAGTGCCCAAGCATGAAGATGTTCTCTAAGGGAGACTCATACACTCCAATGTTGCACAAAGTAGCAACAGGTAATTATTTTGATGAATCTGGTAATCAGCCAGAGAGTTGGGACGGAGGCCTTTATTAGAAGTTAAACATGAAATTACTAGCGTCTTTTAGAGTCCTTATCCTAATCATTTAGGGAGTTTTTTTTTTTGAAGAAAATATTGTAATTCTCATTTATGAAAATGAAATTACAAATATAATACTCATAATTACAATAAATTATGAAGAATACTCTTGTCTTAGATCTAGATCTAGGTCTTGCTCCGTGATCAGATGAATCGTCTTGATGATTATATGGAGTCTCGAATCTTCTTCATAAATCTTTCGCATGTCTACCACTCCATCGCTTTTGCTTCTCGGTGAATCCAAGAAAAAGCTTTCAACAATGATAAAAAAGTGGCTGATTCGAGGATCATTAGCACCCACCCTTTGATCGGAAAGAAAAACCATTCCGACAAGGCAAACTGTTTTCAATCTATTGCAAACTAAAAACTGGATAAAAGCCAGACTCAGACTCAAACTAACTGACTCAAAAAAACTGAACTGACTCAACTGACTCAAAAAACTGACTAAACCCAACAGATCAATAGATCCGGGGACTTTATTCTAAAATAAAAGTAAAAAAAAAAAAAGATCAGGCTCCTCCTCCCCCTTGACAAAAGAGTCAGGAGGAGGAGGAGGAAACAAAATTTTAAAGTGAGGAGGCTTAATCATTTAGGGGTTGTGTAGTCATTTATCTAGCAAAATGATGTGCATGTATCAGAATTAATTAGGAGCAATTATCTATTTATGTTGGTGTCTTATAAATAGCTATGTAATATTGAATTAAAGTAAGAAATACAGAGAGGTATTTTCCAGAATTTTCCTCCTCTTTGAGTGCTTTTTTCTACCTTAAAACAGTTTATATTCCAACAACCTTAACAGCACCATACAAGAAATGTTCAAAGAAAATAAGGTATGTCGACCTACATGATTCTTCTCACAAATCAATGCAAATTTTCTTGGAATGATTATCTCAAACCTTTCATCTTTAGCTACAAATTCCTCAAACCACTCAGCCATGTTGATATATCGCTACAAATGTCGTACATAAGGTTAGCCAAGCTATGACAACGGATCACAATCCAGAGCTTCAAAGTCTTGAATCATCTATTAAATGTGATTTGTCAATCTTTATGATCTATCACTGTTTTTGACTTACTAGCATTGTTTCTTAAAATTAGGGTCACTTGACAATGACTTGATTGACTAAGAATTTTGGTTCCTTGATCAAGAAGCAACCATAATTCATGTTGGTGAGGAACCTGCATGCAATTCATGCTGATGGAATTGGCAAGCTCAACTCCATCGAGGTAAGGCCTCAGCTTGTAATTATTCGAAACTTTGCCCAACTCTGCAATAGCATCCACAGGTAATGGCACCAAACCCGATTTGACATCATCATCTTTCAATGGCCTAAACAACTCGTTTCGGTGACATCGAAAAGCCTGTTAGAAGATGTTTCGATGAGCCGACAATTTGACGGGAAGTGCCGACTAATTTGGCAGCCTTTTGGGAAGTTAAAAAATTTATTAACCATTTTTTTATCTATAAAAATTAACCTCTTATGTTGATGGTAAATTAAATACAAAGAAATTATTTACATTTTGAAGAGAAAATGGAATGGATTAGAATGACCCATGAATAATTGACATTTTAGAAGGACAAAAGTGAAAATAGAATAAAGAAAAAAATAGTAAATAAAAATGATGAATATGGATACTGCTGTATTGGAGAAGTTGAGATTTGCAAGGATATATATATATATATATACACACACACACACACACGGTGATTAAGTTGGACTATGGAGAACTTTTTAGACACTACCCTTTGGCAAGAGAACCCATAACCTAGAAAATATGGATGTATACATGTTGGGTTTGTGGAGAATTGGGAGAGACAGTATGCCAAATTAATTTGGAGAGATGTAGCTAATTGGATGGAAGATTTTGTCTCTTCAAATGAGGATGCCAACGATTTCTGTCTGAACCTTTATGTTCTTGCTCAACAAAAAGGTTGCCTTGAGAAGGTCTTCACTTGTCTTTGGTTGTTGTGGTTCAACCGGAACTCCTGCCTACAAGAGGGGAAATGTGCTCTAAGCTCTCAATTGTTGCGGAAAATTGAGTCTACGGTGAAGGATTATGAGGAAGGAGTACAGTGTCTTAGTGCTGAAAGAATGGTTACCAAGCAACGAGTGTCGAACCAATGGGCACCACCACGGCAAGGGCAGCTGAAGATGAATTGTGAAGCAGCCTATAACCAAAGCTCGGGAGTTGCTCACTTAGGTGTGGTGATTCGGAATGAAGTTGGTGAAATTATTCTTGGATGTATTATTTTTGTGGAAGAGGCAGAGAGTGCATTGCATGCGGAATGTTTGGCGATAATCTTTGGTCTTGAGGTAGCATGGGGTAAAACCTGAGCTCTGATACAAGATAAAAAATAAACCAAGATAAAAGATAACGACATAGAAATCAGATAAATTGCGTTAGAAATTGTGTAATATTGAATGGTCTCATTTGTTTTGAAAATTATAAGCCCTGAAATTATTAAATATAGAATCGTATCCCCCATCGCACACCGTTTAGATTCAAAATCTAAATGTTAAGCTGGAAAATATTATCCCCAATCCAACCGTAATTACAGTGCCCATCAATCCCAACAGAGCATACCAAACATTAATTATGCCAATATGTATAGAACCGTTGGCCAGGATCATCAGAACAGAAAACACGGAGTTGATGGTGTAGTTTAGGATAATATTGAACTATTGCATAGAAGATCCCCTACATGGGCTTACCGGACGCAGAAGAGCTTTCAACTCCGTAACAAGGCTCCAATAGACAAGGATGGGTACTGTCTCCGCAACTCTCTTCTCGTGGACATGAGTGAATCCAACAATCTGAAAAAATAATTTACAAACTAATCTACAGATTGTATTTTTGACAATACTAACACCCTAAAAAATCAAGCTAGGCTTTACTGGCCTATTTGAGAAATGATTTTTCCCAGAAGTAAGAGTGGCCATTGTAACAATTTTTAAAAAAGAAATGTCAATGTTACAGAAATGAAAGAATGCAAATTTGAGTCTGAGTTCCAATGTCAACAACCAAAGCTGGTTTTTTCTAAACATCCATTCCAACAGTTGTTACTTTAACCTATTAAAGGGTAAAACCTGAGCTCTGATACAAGATAAAAAATAAACCAAGATAAAAGATAACGACATCGAAATCAGATAAATTGCGTTAGAAGTTGTGTAATATTGAATAGTCTCATTTGTTTTGCAAATTATAAGCCCTGAGATTATTAAATATAGAATCGTATCCCCCATCGCACACTGTTTAGATCCAAAATCTAAATGTTAAGTTGGAAAATATTATCCCCAATCCAACCGTAATTACAGTGCCTATCAATCCCAACAGAGCATACCAAACATTAATCATGTCAATATGTATAGAATTGTTGGCCATGATCATCAGAACTGAAAACACGGAGTTGAAGGTGTAGTTTAGGAAAATATTGAACTATTGGATAGAAGACCCCTACATGGGCTTACCGGACGCAGAAGAGCTTTCAACTCCGTAACAAGGCTCCAATAGACAAGGATGGATAATGTCTCAGCAACTCTCTTCTCGCCGATATGAGTGAATCCAACAATCTGAAAAAATAATTTACGAACTAATCTACAGATTGTATTGTTGACAATACTAACACCCTAAAAAATCAAGCTAGGCTTTATTGGCCTATTTGAGAAATGATTTTTACCAGAAGTAAGAGTGGCCATTGTAACAATTTTTGAAAAAGAAATTGTCAATGTTACACAAATGAAAGAATGTGAATTTGAGCCTGAGTTCCAATGTCAACAACCAAAGCTGGTTTTTTCTAAGCATCCATTCCAACAGTACTTACTTTAACCTATTAAAGGGTAACACCTGAGCTTTGATACAAGATAAAAAATAAACCAAGATAAAAGATAACGACATAGAAATCAGATAAATTACGTTAAAAATTGTGTAATATTGAATAGTCTCATTTGTTTTGCAAACTATAAGCCCTGAAATTATTAAATATAGAATCGTATCCCCCATCGCACACCGTTTAGATCCAAAATCTAAATGTTAAGCTGGAAAATATTATCCCCAATCCAACCGTAATTACAGTGCCCATCTATCCCAACAGAGCATACCAAACATTAATTATGTCAATATGTATAGAACCGTTGGCCATGATCATCAGAACAGAAAACATGGAGTTGAAGGTGTAGTTTAGGATAATATCGAACTATTGGATAGAAGACCCCTACATGGGCTTACCGGACGCAGAAGAGCTTTCAAATCCGTAACAAGCCTCCAATAGACAAGGATTGATACTGTCTCAACAACTCTCTTCTCGTCGATATGAGTGAATCCAACAATTTGAAAAAATAATTTACGAACTAATCTACAGATTGTATTGTTGACAATACTAACACCCTAAAAAATCAAGCTAGGCTTTATTGGCCTATTTGAGAAATGATTTTTCCCACAAGTAAGAGTGACCATTGTAACAATTTTTAAAAAAGAAATGTCAATGTTACACAAATGAAAGAATGCGAATTTGAGCCTGAGTTCCAATGTCAATAACCAAAGCTGGTTTTTTCTAAGCATCCATTCCAACAATACTTACTTTAACTTAGTAAAGGGTTTTTTGAAAATTTTGAATTTTTCAAATGTCATTTTTTTTAAATGGTTTTTTGAATTTTATTTCTGAAAATTTTCCTTTGCTGTTGTGGCATTTTTAGCCACATGTAGCATTGATGTGGCACTATTTGACATAGCCATTCAGGAACCATTTGAAAAAGGCTTGATTTGACTAAAATTGGTAGTTCAATGGCCTATTTGGCAAAAATAGAAGTTCAGGGGCTTATTTGACCGTTGACGGAAATTCAGAGGCCGGTTTTTTCATTAAGCCTTAATAAGAAGCATGCAATACTGCAAGCATAACTTTTTTGGGTAAATCTTGATCCTTAGGGTTTAAATTGTGACACTTAACTACTGTTAAGAATTTGATAACGGAAACTAAACTCAGTTTTAAAATTTAAACCTCCACTCAATATATGTATTTTACCCTTTTTGAGGTATAATTAATGTTTTAAAACTAAATTATTATTGATAAAATGGCTAACAAAATTTACTTATAACGAAAAAATTGATGAGCTTATTCTCAATAACTTAGGAACTTGGACAAATTTAATCTTTTCAATTTTTTTTTTTAAAAAAGCATTATATTACACAACATATAACTTAAAATCAATTTCCACCAAACTTTAACCCCACGTGTGAAACAGTGACAAAGTACTAGTTATCTTTAAGATTATATATACTTTTTTATCAAAATGTATAAAACGTAAATTGCCTTCACATGGTCGGTTTAGAAGTTCAACGTGGTTAGGTTACATTACATGATATCTGAGAGGTGATAAAAGAAGGACTTATCATAAGTCCTGTACACCAAAAACTTTAATTAGCAATTACTTATACGATATCATATTCCTAAATGATTAATTATTTGAGTTATTGATTGTACTTATAATTAAATTTAGAACAGTAACCGCAAACCTAAAAAAGTCAATTAAAGAAAGTATTAGCTACATAGTATATACAACAGTAACCCTTGGATATATTATGTGGTTAGGAAAAGTAACACAAAGGATTAATATTTAAAGCATTTGGGGAAAAAAAGGCAACCTCTTCTCTAAATTTGGTAGAGATATAGCTATATAAAGATTCAATTTGAGTTATCAACGATTTATTGGTTTAAGTTATTCAGTAATTATTTTCCTTAAATAAGGTCTTGATAGTAAACCATGTTTAAGAGAATTTTACCCTCCATAATGGAATAATACGACTTAAACAAGATTCATCGAATTCAAACATATTTAGAACAGTTTTACTAGCAAGCCAAGACAAATCCTAATAGGAATATTGGTTTTTGACTATTGAGCTTTATTTTGCCCCTTTCTTCAATATAGAAGACAATTTTTTATTGAAGTCTTGATTTATGTATCTAAGTTGTATTGCGTTTTTCATTTAATTTACTAAAAATGAACTTATACCCACTGTTCAGGTAAGTACTTGCTGGCCAATTGGAAAGGTTACGTACCCAAGAAAATTCTCTCTAGCTAGTAAATCAATGTATATAGATTCAACTAATGGGTGGTGAATCAAAAAGTTTTGAAGTGGCCAAAAATTTCTAATAGCATTTATTGTGATACTTAGAATTATGGGTGATTTCTTCTTTCATGGGATATACAAAAAAAAAATTAGGGTATAGCAGAGGTCCTAGACACATATCCCCCACCTAGCTAGCCATGTATCTATATAATTTCCATGGCAGCTGGCAAGTTTAATCATTGAGCTAGATTAATCCATATACTATATGATATATAAATATATATGAATAGCCAAATTCTAGCTACAATGAAGAACGCAAGGGCCCTTAACATCAGTATAAATATGCATAGTGGGATTCAGGAGTATTGTGACTCATCAAAGCTCTTCATTGGGAAAAGAGTAAAGAGCTTAAGTTTCTACATTGCTTTAGGCTTTTTCTCACATTATCAACTTCAATACTAGAAATGGGATTCTTCACTCCTCACCATCTGGCTCTCATATTTGGTCTTTTGGGTATATTATATATAAAAAAGAAAGCAATATTCTAGTCATTTTGTTTTTTATAGTTTTATTCTCACCTGCAAAAATTTAGCTACTACTTCATTTAGGTTTCTTCGCTGTCAAGCCAACTTCACTTATTAACTACTTACAATTCGGTTCTAAAATCTTTATATAAAAAAAATTACTTCTAACCACCTAAATGATTGCAGATTGCCTGATTATTATACCCTTTATTAATTACTATAATAATCAGTTTTCTTAGAACATAAATTAATTGCGAATATTCAATTATAGTTGATGCACTTTTTGCTATTGTATAACGTATATTATATATGATGTTCCTTTAATTTGTTTCTTATTTTTTTGTGTAGGTAACATAGTTTCATTCTTGGTGTTCTTAGCACCAGTGTAAGAATCTTTTCTGTTTTCTTGACAGCATCCTTATGGTATAGTATATGTTAATTATTTCTTCATGAATCTATTGTACAATATTGCTAATGCTTTCTTGTCTCTTTTTTCTCTGTCAGGCCAACCTTCTATACAATTTACAAGAAAAAAACTGCTGAAGGCTACCAATCAATCCCTTATATTGTTGCACTTTCTAGTGCAATGATGTTACTCTACTATGGTATACTTAAGACGAACGCGACTTTGATCATCACCATCAATATTATAGGATGTGTTATAGAAGTTACCTATCTGATAATATACATTATATATGCACCTAAGAAGGGAAAGGTATATATACTAACATTTGTCATTAGGAAATTATTATGATGAAACTCAACACAAGTAAATTTAATTAGGACTTTTATAATAAGAGGGAATATCTTGACATGGCAGAGTTTAATTTGAATTTGCAGGTTTTCACTGTGAAAATGATCCTCCTGTTCAACATTGGAGGCTATGGCTTGATCATGTTGTTCCTCAATATATTGACAAAAGGGCACAAACGTACAACTACCATGGGTTGGATATGTGCTGCTTACAATCTTGCTGTATTTGCTGCTCCTTTAAGCATCATGGTTTGCAGCTACAAGATCACACTTCCCTTCCTAATTTATTTTCTTAAACTTAATTATGATATATATTACTATTAGGTTCTTGAATTGCTTGCGCTAAACATGAACGCTTGATAAGTCTTCAAGTCAAATTCTCGATTATTTTGTTCTTAGTAAGGGATTTGACAGAAGTTGTACCATTTTTGTTGCAGAGGCATGTCATTAGGACAAAGAGTGTGGAACACATGCCATTTTTTCTTTCCTTCTTCCTCGTGTTATGCGCGACTATGTGGTTCTTCTATGGACTATTCGTCAAGGATCCCTTCATTGCAGTAAGTCAATTCCATATATTTAAAGCTTTCTTTAAAAGGAAGCATCAAATTTTGCTTACTTCTGTATTACTAACATGCATGAAACTAACATTATGGTGTTTGTATGTTCAGTTGCCAAATGTGTTGGGATTTTTGTTTGGAATAGCTCAAATGATTCTGTATATGGTATACAAGAATGCAAAGAAAGATGTTGAAAGAGAAGAAAACTTGCAGAAAGGTGACATAGAGTTAAACCTGGGCTCAGTGGAGAATGGGATGCATGGCAAATAAACAACAAAAATGCAACAAAATTAGAATAGTTATTAATTACTTAGAAAGCTGTTAAATCACACAAGATTAGTAATAACGTGTGATCGCGTTAATGGAAAACTTCAAATTGAGTTTGACAGACAAAGATCAAGGGCAAGAATACAGGAATACCCTTTTTTCTGGAGGAAGAGTAGAAGAAATTTTTGCTCTTCTTATTCTTCTTCCTTTTTTTTTTTTTAGTTTCCTCATTTTCCCTTGCAATATTATGTACTAATAAGGTACTATAAAATTGAGTACCATTACCATATCTATATTACAGAAACAACTTATGTCAATCAAAATGATTACTTATCTGAAATAAATTTTCTTTTCAAAAAGTACTTGCAACAAAGAATTGATTTGGTTTGCTTAAGCAAGTGAAACACTTTCCAAAAAGTATATGATTTTGAAGAAGAGAATTACAAAATTTGATGACTTTATACAATATATTTCAGGAAGTTCACATAGGATGTGAAAACTTCTGCCTCTTTTGAGATCCATTATATGTTGAAATACAAATGTAAAGTAACAATATATGAAAGTTCCCTCAATCATTGAAGTATTCACTAAAAATTGGCAATCTTTGGTTTTTACAAGGACAAGATATTACTTCTTTCTGAATGTGAATCCGAAACTTCACTACCGTCCTGACAGAATAATTCTGATCTGATATAAGCTTGATCACAAGCAGGATTATCCTCCGACGCGAAAAACTATATGATGAAATAGTATGCCTAATTTGGATCTTTATTTTGTATCCAAACTCCTCCCTTTACTTGTTTATTTAAGAACATATAAACAAGCATTATACCAATATTGCAAAACCAATATTGAACTGAAGTTTATATCTCAAACTGAAATCAATTCCATGGACGGGGACTGGGGTGATGCTGATGGACCAATTTCCTCCCTGGTTTTCTGCAAACAAACAAGTCTTAACAAGTCAGCTTCTATTTAGCAGATAGAAGTGAAGAAATGATCATGGCATTAAATGTAAATGCAATCAAACCATGTTAGCCTTTGTGTTTTTCCAAGCCTTTTCCATCTCCTCAAAGACAACATCAATTGGTGGCCTGCCTCTACTTGATCGCGCAACGCAGAGGACTGCAATTTGTAGGATGGATTCAAAGTCTGTCCTATCAAGATTCCCATTTAGCCTTGGATCTTCAAAATCTGTTAATGGACGATTTCCCATGCTCACATCCTTGGCCTGCAAGAAATTTTAAATTGTTTACACATTGTTTATAGATGTAAGAATAGAGAGAAAATAAGTACCTTTCGCATAAGTTGTTCACTGGCATCAAGATCCAACTCTATAACTTTCTGTCCTGACAGAAGTTGCAATGCCACAATTCCAAAGCTGTAGATATCACTTGCAGAGGTCAACTTGGCATTAGTCATGTATTCTGGATCCATATAGCCTATTGTTCCTCTAACATCTGTGAAGACTTTGCTTTCCTCCATTCCTAGCATCTTTGCCAACCCGAAATCTGATAGCTTCGGCTGCAAGTCTTCCGTTAAGAGGATGTTTGTGAGCTGTAATAAAGAAGCTCAGCATTGGTGAAAATAATTAAAGAAGATTTACTTATATGAATATGAACCATTATGTTACCTTAATATCTCTATGCACAATGCATCCATCAATGTAATTATGGAGGTACCTCAACCCAAGAGCACAGTCTCTTAGGATCTTAACTCTTCTTTCCCATGACAAAACGCGGTCTTTCTCTGAAAATGAAACATTGCATTTAGCTTAAAACTCATAGAAAAGAAGATAAGGGTGCTAATTCATACCCATATGGCCAAGACATATGTTTCAGGAAAAATTACTTAGAAGATGTTGAGCCAGATTCCCTGCAGAACAATATTCCAAGACCAAATACTGCTCATCGCCTTCAACACAGCAACCAAGTAGAGAAACTAGGTTTGGATGTCGAATCCTGGAAAGACCTGCAACTTCCCTAGTGAAAGAATCAGATGAGTTTCCTTTAATAATTTGCTTGATGGCAACAACTTGTCCACTAGGAAGAATGCCTTCATAGACTTCACCAGCACTTCCTCTGCCTAAACTCTTTCTTCTATTGTAAGGACCTATAGCATTCTCAATCTCAGCCTTGGAGAACCTGTAAAGGCCAGAGTAAGTAGTGATGTCCTTGCATGGAATAGGTTTAGGAGGAAGTTCTCTTTTGCTGTCGCCTTTGCTCTCGCCTTTGCTCTTCCTTACAGCCACAAATTTTACCAAGACAAGGATCAGACTTAGCACGATTATCGCTGTAAAGATTGCAACTATTGCTGTTGCCATGGATTCTGCAAGATGATTTGTATGAGTATCAAGGTTGTAAAGTGTTAAAGGGAAAAACTATAACTTTCCAATGCTAATACAACTTACTTTTGAGTTTGATGTAGCCTGGATCTGTTAGAAATGCAAACAGAAGAGATATAAGTCAGGATAGGGAGCTTGAACATATATAAGACAGAAGAGGTTCTACATAAGTTATGGTTCTTACCAAAATCATCTAATGATGACATACAGCTAAACAAATTTGCACCAAAAGAGGTATCAGTAACATTTGCAGCTGCAACTGAAATAACTGCTGCTAAGTTACAAATGGTTTTGTCAGCTTTACCCCCCTTAGGTTGCAATACTTGCAATAGATTCTCTGCTACTTTCAATATGGCAATAGTGCAATCGTTGCAAGTATTATCGAACGAAGAACTCAATTTAGAACATTCTTCTAGTGCAAGGGGATAAAAGGGATTGAGCCTAATCTCTGATAGAGATAGGCTTGAGCATTTGCTACTGCTGCCAGAGTAGAAGTAATCAAATCCACAAGAATCTATGGAAACTGATTCTTGGCTAGGAAAAGGAGAACCACATTTTGTCCAAGAATCTTGTTCAATGAAAATGGTACTATCTGGTGTACCATTAACCTGAGTTGCAAGAGCATAGGAGAAAGCATTGAGGGCGTTTCGACAGCAAATTGTTGAGGAGACACTTCCCCAAAAGTTGACCTTCCCATTTTCACCAAGGCAGTTTCCACTTGGTTGGTATGGAAGTGAAGTAAAATTCAGAACACATTCTGCAGCCATAGGATTTAAGAAATTAGCTTTTACATTGTATGCAGAGTTTAAAAGGGTAATAATTTTTTACTAAGCTTTGAGATCATCTAACCATTTTTGTTTCATTTGGAACAAAAAGATGCATGGATTAAGGAAAACAGAAAAGAGAAAAGAAATAGAAGGAACCTGCAGCATCTGGTGAAGGAGAAGCAAGAGCAAAGGCATAAAAAAACAAGGTTGAAAGTTTCAGCCAAAGGTGAAATGTTTTCATGACCTTTTCCTGTTATGCCAGACCTATAAACATTCTGCCATGAAGAAGGAAGAAATATTTACAAATGGGAAAGCAAAAGGCTGAAATTTTCCATTGGAGAAAACCCAACTGTTTATTTATAGGAAGTTGTTTCCCTAGTGAACATCGTTAAAAAAACAGGATATTCTTGTATGGTAGCTGGATTCTTACAGCCAACTCCACAAGCCTTGAAATTTTCATCAATGAGCATAATATTACACTAAGTGGTTGATTTAACATCCATAAATAACAAAAAGAATTTGTGGTTGGAGATGAAGTGATAACAAAATAACCTTGATTTCTGCTCCAGTTTGAAGATTTTTATGTATGCAACTCATCCAATCACAGAATCTTAAATCACATCGCCGCATTTCTTCGATGGAAAAAATAAAGTTATGGTTATTATGTTATTATTTTTATCATCAACTTGTTCTTTAAATCCAAGAATAAAAAAAGGTTCCATAGTCAACATGATTTCACATTGTGTAGTTGTTTACTCCCACATCAAATTTGGCATTTCAGAAATTCTTTAATCTTGACAAAGGACAATATCAAATGACATTACTTTCCATATTGGGAATCAAATTCAGAACTTGTACAAACACAAAACAGATTTTGTGTTATATATGTTTTTTCTTTTGATATATACAATCTTACACTACACAATGTGTTATAAATACCTAAGTCCTTGATCAACCAGTCTGCTCCAACTTTAAGATCATAAACAGAACAAACTGATCATAACAAGTAGCATTCTCAGGCTGCATTTTTATGTCAAGAGATTGAGATATAGCGCATTTCCCGCAGTTCGGAATCTTATACTAGTTTAATTAATTTATCCCAACTATTAAGTTGATCATGTTTTTCTTATTTTCTTATTTCAAACTGACAGCACTTCCAAGGATGTTGAGGTAGGTGTTTCTGATGAATTTGTTCCATTCTTTGCTCTCTGCACATAATGCAAAAACAGAACATTTCATCATGTCATAAAGATAGAATTTATGTTTGAAATAAAACAAAGAGTGGCCTTAAATGTGAAAGAACCAAACCATGTCAGCCAAAGTGCTTTTCCAAGCCCTTTCCATCTCATCAAAGACAATATCAATTGTTGGCCGGCCTGTACTTGATTTAGCAACACAAAGGACAGCAATATGCAATATGGCTTCAAAGTCTGCCCTATTAAGTTTACCCTTTAGCCTTGGATCTTCAAAATCTTCTTGTGGGCGTTTTCCCATGCTCACATCTTTTGCCTGCACATAATCCTATTAATAAATTTTCTGTTTTAATAAATTCCGAAAAATTTACAGACGAAAACTGAATGACTGATTAGTACTTTTCTTGTGAGCTGATCACTGGCATCAAGATCCAATTCAAAGACCTTTTGTCCTGACAGAAGCTGTAAAGCAACTATGCCGAAGCTGTAAATGTCACTGGCACAAGTTAGCATAGCATTGGTCATGTATTCCGGATCCATGTAGCCTATAGTTCCTCTAACATCTGTAAACACTTTGCTTTCTTCCATTCCAAGCATCTTGGCCAGCCCGAAATCAGATAGCTTGGGCTCAAAATCCTCGGTCAAGAGAATGTTAGTAAGCTGTAAAGCAAACAGCATTAACAAAAAAATACTAAACAAGAGACATTAATCTACCTAGGTAACACTTCTCCAAGTATTACAACTACCTCTAACATTTATTTTTATTTCAATTCACTCTTTCATATCATGAATGGTTCAAGATTAGTCGTTTTTATACCTTAATATCCCGGTGTACAATGCATCCATCCATATAATGGTGGAGATATCTCAATGCAAATGCACAATCTCTTAGGATCTTAACTCTTCTGTCCCACGTCAAGCCACTGTCTTTTCCTGAACATGGAAAAAAATAAGTGTTTTATGTCTCATAAGTCTTAAGGCAAGTAATTAACTACTAGTATTGATCTTGAAAACAAGTTCACAACAAATAATGATCAAGCAAGATTACTTAGGAGGTGTTGAGCAAGATTCCCAGCAGAACAATACTCCAAAACCAGATAATGCTCTTCACCATCAATGCAGCAACCAAGCATAGAAACAAGGTTCGGATGTCGAATCCTGGAGAGACCTGCAACTTCCCTTTTAAAGGAATCAGGGGAATGCCCTCTGTTTATGTGCTTTATGGCCACAAGCTGTCCGCTAGGAAGAATGCCTTCAAAAACTTCACCAGCACTTCCTTTGCCTAGGCTCTTCTTTTTTCTGTTACAACTTATTGCATTATCAATCTCAGCCTTTGAGAAACTGTAGAGCCCAGAACACTTATTATACTCTTTTGCTTTAATAGGTGTAGGAAGGTGTATGCAGATCTGTCCCTTCCTCTTCTTGGTGGACACATATTTTACCAGAATAAGGATCAGCATCACAATGATGAGCACTACAATGACCTCAATTAGTACTTTGGCAATGGTATCTGCAAATCAATTTCTTGTCAGTGTTATAGTTTTTAAAGACTAATTAAGGAATAAAAAAGCCGGTCTCCAAAGGAATATACCAAGCTGCTAAAAATGTAAACCTTTGAAAGAGATATAATGGGGTCTATGGAATGGCCCTGCTATGTCAAGTTCCTAATAGGCCTCTATGGACACTCAAATGTTCAAAGGAAGAAAAATGGTTAAACTTACATTTCGGTTTGATGTAGCCTGGATCTGTTATATGCAAAACAGAATATACTTTTAGGTCAGAATAAAGAAAATCTTGAAGAGCAGGCAGAAGAGATACCATTTGATTCCATTTTCTTACCTAAGTCATCTAAAGAAGACATACAGCTGAGAAAATCAGCAACAAAAGAGTGATTATCAACATTAGCAGCTGCAACTGAAATAACAACTGATAATCCACATAGTGCTCTTTCAGTATGAATTTTTTCACTTCGGAAAATTTCCAACAGGTTTTCCACTGCATTTCCTATTGCATCAGTGCATTTTTTGCACGAATAATCGAATGAAGAACCAAGATTTGAGCAAGCATTAAACGCATTCTGGTATGATGGCTTACTCTGAATCTTTGGCAGAGATAGACTTGAGCATTGGCTATTGCCATAGTAAAAGTCATCAAAGCCGCAAGAATCTATGGACACTGATTCTTGTCTAAGAAAAGGACCATCACATTTTCTCCATTGATCTTTGTTTATAAAGATGTCACCATTTGTTCTATTTGCTTGGACTGCAAGGGACTCAGAGAAAGCGGTGAGGGCATTTCGACAGCAGAGTCTTGAAGAGATAGTGCCCCAGAATTTGATATTCTTGTTATCACCAATGCAGTCACCACTGGGTTGGTAAAGGTATGAAGTAAAGTTTAACATGCAGGCTGCAGCAACCATTGGAACTTGTGATCAAGACCAAGGGAAATAATAAAAAACATAAACAGTCATTAACAAACATACTATGAATCATCAATCAAGTATATGCTCTTGAATCTTTTCTATAAGAGCTCTGATGCATATATATATACCCTGCACATTGCATGTTTTTTCTTTAAGTTCCACACAAATTCAGTGCTATGCTCACAGATATAACTTGTATTTCAAGAAATGTCAGGTATATTTTTCCTCTTGATTCAATGCTAATGCACACATATAGAAAAAAAGAAAAAAGGAACCTGATGGATCATCTGGAGGAGAAGAACCAAAACAGAAAGCACAGATATTGCAGAAGAAAGCAAGTTTCAACCAAGAACACGAGGTTTCCATTTTTTTATTCTTGCAATACGTAAATACTAAATACTACTATTGCATGAGGATACGGAAAATGGATGTAATTTGCACATGTGATAGTGAGAAAACTGAGGTTACTTTCATGGGAAAACAATCAAATCCAAAAATTATATTTATAGACAAATTCTTCTTAGTGAATATCGTTTGAAAAAACAGGATAAGATTTAGAATTCATGTTTGTTTCTGCTTGTTTTCTTATACCTAACCTGTGAACCGTAGGAATCGCCAAGGGCTTTTTATGAATTTGTTAGGTTTTACATGCTACATTAATTTCGCATTAAAAAAACATACAGGAACATTTGTTTTTTGAGGACAGAATCAAATCTCTTTCTTAACGTGTGTAGTCCCTTTTGCATTAATCCTACAACTTCGATTGAAGATGTCGAGGCATGTTCAAAGCATGTTTAATTTTTTGTTCCTATGAATTTGCTTTGTTTTCATGGCCAGGTTAAGTTTGACATCATCTTCCAAAGTTCAAATCGCCATGATCTTGTACATTTGCCAACTATCAAATTATATATCTTGTTTTAGAATTTCAATTTAGAACTTCTATTGGTTAATCATGTTTTTTTTTTAACTTAGATTCCATATAACCGAACTTACTACATACTTCAATCTTGATGCATAATATGGATAACATTAAAAACATCGATACCCCCATTCTATAGTCAAATTGAGTCCCGATTAATGTAGTTTTACACAAAATTATACTCTAATTGGGAGATTCTTATACTGGTAATTTTTTTCATTTAGAAGACTCGAAATTAAGATTTTTTCACTCGCCTTAAAAAACATTGGTGAGAATTTTAGCATATGAAGAATACATATATACCTAATTACAACTATGCAAAATGTAACCTTATTCAAGCCGGCTTAGTCGGGTCTATAATAAAAGTTTTGAATTCCACCTTAACCTCACAAGAAGCTTAATCTTTGTAATGGAAAATTTAAATTGGCATGATACTTACTAGTATTAAAATTCATAATTAGACAAATTTAAAATGATTATTTTTTAAAAGTAATTTCTAATTTGTTGGGTCACTGGTAAAAAGTAAAAACCCAAACAAAATACTTTTTTTTATACCAAAAACCCAAACAAAATACTGATTTTCAACAAATTTTATTATAATTAAAAAAAAGTACTATATGGGAGTAAGGACCTACCTATTCAAGGTCCTCCCAAAATTAGGAACATATTAATATAGGACACGTAAAAGGTCTAGTTTCCACACGTTGTCTTATCCTAAGTTCAGTTGCAGACGAATTCCTTCCCACACGTTGTTGTCGACTTCTTCCCTTGCCGCTCTTTTTTTTTTTTCTTCCTTCTCTCTGTCTCTTTACTTACTTAACATCCCCATCCCCTGCATCCGTATCTCTCTCTTTAATAGCCATACATAAATACCATTGAATAAAACAAACAACCCACCATTTCTTATTCTTTTTCCTACTCCTATTGATTAAGGTCAGTTCTTTTCTGTCTCTTCTTCTACATAATTCAATATCCTTTTCTTTTCATATAAAGCTCTGGATAACTGTAAAAATCTGTAAGTGCATTCTAAAAGTTAAAAGTTTTCATCATTTTCTAGCTGTAAGTAGTTGTTGCAATGTTTTTGTACTTAGAACTTGGTTTTCCTTTTGTTGTATTTCAATTGATCATTGCTTGGGAGATGCTGGGTATGGTTCATTTATTGAATTTTTGTTTTTTTTTTCCTTTTCAATGGGGTGCTCTGGTTTGTTTTTGGGTGTTCATGTTTTTTTCGAATGAACTAGTTCTTGCTAATCTTTATTACAGGTAATTTGTTTACTAGGGAAGTGGCTTTAAAATTTTTATTGGATAATTGATTTTTTCAGTAAGATGGTGAAAGTGGGCTATTTGAAAGTGCTGGTGTATGATTATTTCTTTAAAATGCTCATAAGAAATGGTTTCTAGAATGGGAAGATTGTTTTAGATTTTTTTTTTCTTTTTTTGGGTATGGGTTTGATGAATGAAGGTTATTTGCTTAAAGTGCATTTCATTAGTATCATAATCTCCTTCAATTGCTACATTCATGCCAAGATTTTAACTTCATAATTTGGATATTTGTTGATATGTGAGGCATGTGGCTGCAAGTACTGATATCTATAATGAACAATTCATATATGGGAATTTAGATTGTACATTTCTATGGAAAGAAAGAATCTGATAGTATTTATTTGTTTGAGTTTCTGCAATTCTGCTGGAATAATTGCTCAGATTATCAGAAATATACCGTACTGATATATTGGTCATAATCAGGTTCTATATGTGGGAGTTGAGATACTGAAATATGGCACAAGCTGCACGTTCGATATGTTTTTCCCATGATATAAGCGTCAAAGTTCAATGTACAACATCTGGGTTTACTAGTAATGAAAGGTTTTATAGACAAGTAGCCAATTTTCATGGCATAGTGCTACTGAAAATTCGATCCAGAGGCAAAAAGTCAAGGTACTCCCAGTCAATTAAGTGCAGTACAAATGATTCTGTAGAGGAGTTAAGATGTTCAAATCAGCTTTCAAGAAGGAAAGAGAGGAATTTCTCACCACATAGCAGCAACAAAAGAATACCTAAGGTAGTCTTGGTTTCTTGATGAAGAGTTTCTCAATAGTTTACAGCATCATTCCTCTCCATGTGAATATATTCATATTTTTCTACTTTTCATCCTCTTATTTTTCTTTTCCCCTTCGAGTGTTCGTTAAGGTTGAAGAGGCGTTTGCATTTCTGGTGCCAACCATATCAAATTTCTTAGAAGAATGGAGCCAGTCACAAATTGTGAAAGTAGTTGGACTGCTTGCATGTGCATACTTGGTGGTTCCGTCAGCCAGTGCTGTTGATGCTCTAAAAACGTGCACTTGCTTATTGAGGGAATGCAGGTATTTAATCAAAACTAGTTGAAACTTTTCTCGAATGCAGTAGTTAATGACTTGCTGTTTTAACTTCTATTTATGGGGGACTGCATGCACCTATAGAGCCAAATGCTTGTGCTTTAACAATGAACTTTAGCTTATCTCAAGTTTATAAGAATAAAGCTTGTCCCTCATCTGACTTAATGTGCAATTTTAATCTTGTCAGGATAGAACTTGCTAAGTGCATTGCCAACCCATCATGTGCTGCAAATGTTGCTTGCCTCCAGACCTGCAATGATCGTCCAGACGAGACTGAATGCCAGGTTAGTTATTATGTTTCTTGCAAATCATTCATGGCTAACAATAAGGCAGATTTCAGACTTCTTTGTGTCTGTACTTATGCAGATTAAATGTGGGGACCTCTTCGAAAACAGTGTTGTAGATGAATTCAATGAGTGCGCTGTCTCACGGAAGAAGTGTGTGCCTCAGAAATCAGATGTGGGAGAATTCGCAGTCCCTGATCCTGCTGTTCTTGTTCAGAACTTCAACATTGCTGATTTCACCGGGAAATGGTTCATATCTAGTGGATTAAATCCTACCTTTGATACTTTTGACTGCCAATTGCATGAATTCCATACAGAAGCTGGCAAACTTGTGGGGAATTTGACTTGGAGAATACGAACACCAGATGGTGGCTTTTTCACTCGATCTGCTTTGCAGAAATTTGTGCAAGATCCAAAGTACCCTGGGATTCTTTACAATCATGACAACGAGTACCTTCACTACCAAGACGACTGGTAACTTCTGTTCCCATATCTTTTAAGTTAGTACTAATCTGAAACTAGTTATTAGTAAAACTTTCTGGAGGTGTACAGATATTAATCACCTGGCTTATAACTATAGTACAGCCCAAATATTAATCATTCAGTCATATGTACAGGGTATCATTGGAACCAAATAGGTAGCAGGAAAGCTTTTATTGGAGTGATATTGCATTCTGTCTCATTTGGGTCTACATTCCTTGTTTTTGTACCAAATGCATTTCACATATATGTCTAACCACCTGGTATTAGTAAT
Source organism: Corchorus capsularis (assembly GCA_001974805.1). Classification (NCBI taxonomy): domain Eukaryota; kingdom Viridiplantae; phylum Streptophyta; class Magnoliopsida; order Malvales; family Malvaceae; genus Corchorus; species Corchorus capsularis. The sequence goes on along the minus strand of AWWV01009705.1, from coordinate 15,125 downwards.
ACCATGACACCAAGGCAGAAGTTGGTTGCGAGAATAGAAGACTAGATACTAACTGGGTTGATCAAATCCTATCGAACAATTTCTTTTCATTTTGAGAACAATATGGAATCAGTCTTGGATGAATTAAGGACTACCTTTGTCGATATTGATACACCAAAGAAAAAAGCTGCAATCACAAAGCTCCTTGGATTTAAACTTGTGCTAAAAGTTATAAACCTATAATCTGATGCTACTGAAAGGCAAAATATGATGAAAAGAATTATCTTGTATCTTCGCAATTCTGCATCGTTAGGGGGCATGGATATATTGACTTCAAAACAAAACAAAAAAAAATTTTAAGAAAAAAGGAAGAAAAACACACACACACACAGAGTGCAAGCTGTTCAAAACATTTTTGCTGGATAGACTGACTTGACTACAGCAAGAAAATTCAATATGAACTAAGGCTGGATAGATGAGACAAATTCTCCGTTTGGTTGTTGAATTTGGTTACCATCTCCTTAAGTATGCCACTTAACAGAAGATAAAGCCTACGATGCAGTTTTCATACTTTATGGTAAAATGAAGTTTGCCATTCTTCTCTTATGTGCTGAGTGCTAATGGTAACATTGTTGGCACTTGCATGTGGAGCTTATGGTTGAGTAGCATCATGCTTTTACTTGAAAATTGAAATAACTTGCCAATGTCATAGCTTATTATAGATGGAAACTTGTTTCTTCAGGCATTTCCACCACATAAACTGTCAAAACAAATTGGAAACATCATTTGATTAGTGTTTTCTCACCCCTGGCCTTCTATGCACTGTAGTTTTCTTACTGTTTTTTTTTTTTTTGGCCACAAAGTTTTCTTACTGTTAATTTGGCCTTTTTTTCCCATGATTTACTTGCTATTGGAGCTGACAGATTAAATTCAATATGCAGGTATATATTATCATCCAAAATAGAGAACAAACAGGATGATTATGTATTTGTATACTACCGGGGCAGAAATGATGCTTGGGATGGATATGGTGGTGCCGTTGTTTACACAAGAAGTGCAGTTTTGCCTGAAAGCATTGTACCCGAACTTGAAAGGGCTGCTAAATCCGTGGGGCGAGACTTTAACAAATTTATCAGAACGGATAATACTTGTGGGCCGGAGCCTCCCCTTGTAGAAAGGCTTGAAAAGAAGGTAGAGGAAGGAGAACAGGCACTCGTAAGAGAAGTCAAAGAGTTAGAAGGGGAGGTAGAGGAGGAGGTTAAGAGGGTTGGGAAGACTGAGAAGACTTTGCTTGAGAGGTTGGCAGAAGGTTTTAAAGAGCTACAACAAGATGAAGAATACTTCATAAAAGAGCTAAGTAAAGAAGAGATGGATCTGTTGGATCAGTTGAAAATGGAAGCAAGTGAGGTAGAGAAGCTCTTCGGAGGAGCACTACCAATTAGGAAACTAAGATAGTTTTGAGTTACTACAATTTTTTGGAAACTGTACAGCTTATTGTTTCACAGTAATTCACTCTTTGGAGAAAACTCTTTCATGTTTCATGTTGTATTTTCCTCTTACTTTATTATCAAACAAGTGGGTCACATTTTTTGATGAAATTTGCCATGTATATACTGCAACAGAAAGATAAAAGCAAAACAAGACTTGGATTTGAGGAACGCACTTGCAATACCTATATTATAGTACTTTGGTAGCTTTGCATTACACATTGAATTTTAAGAATCTAAATAATAAAAGAATGAGAATGGAAAGAAAAGAAAAGAAAAGAAGAAAATCTCATCACTCCATCTAGCCAGTTGTGAAAAAAACTGGTTCCAAAGCTGGTTCCAACTTACCATCATCTACTAGAACGGTGAAATGAGGTAGAGGCTTTTGCCTTAGAAGCTGAAGACTTTAAATTCATTGCTGAGTCAATTTCGCCGCCTACATAATGGGCAGGCTCAGCGTTCAGCATACTTTCAGATTCTACTCGCAGCAATGGAGGACTTGGGCAGCCTGCTTTAATCAAACAGCTTGGCGCAAGTATTCCAAAGAAAAAAATGCATACTTCGTCACAAGGAAGAGGAGAAGGAACTTGAATATGACTATGATGAAGAATATGATGATGAAACAGCCTTAGTTGGGTAAAGTGATGACTGTGCAGAATCCTATAGCATTGCTGCAACTTTCTATGCATCAAGGTCCGTGAAGAATCTTCATGGCCATAGGAGTCGAGGCAAATCTAGTTCTAGCAGCTTGATGAAGCTGCCAAAGCCACCAGCGGCGCCAGATTTCAATGATCCTAAGTATGTTGAACCTGCCTACTATGAAGGTGGCGAAATTGACTTGCAACAATTTTCAACTCTTCAGCTTCTAAGGCAAAAGCCTTAAGGCCTTCACCGTTCGAGTAGAGGATGGTAAGTTGGAACCAGATTTGGTGTCGAGTGCCCATGTAGGAAAAAAAATAGGGCTTGAAAGAAGGAAAAGAATTTGCAAAAACAGAGGGGGAAAAGAAAAACAAAGAAAGAAAAGGCCCTGAGTCTTGAGATTTACTACTTATTATCGTTATATATATTGTTCTTTCTCCAAAAGTTCCATGCAAACCGGAAAAATTTTAGATGGACAAAAAGAGAGAGGAGAAAATAAAATCTAAAGATAGTAAAAGACCTTTTCTTTTGGCAACAAAGATAGTAAGACTTAAAAGAGAGAAAAAAGGATAATGGCAAAAAAAAAATAAAAATCCTTAATTTGGGGTAATAATAGAGGCAGAGCTTCTATTCACTCAAAAATTATGCCAAAAATAAAGGGAAGCCCGTTCTTTATTTTAGTTTCTAATTCTATAAAATAATAATAATTAAGTAACAATATGGTACTTTTGAAGAATAAGATCTTAAAGGAGTACTAGTATATATTGATATTGTTAATTTATTCCATTTTATATAGGATTATTGTTTTAATCATTTAAATTATAACTCTTTAGAAACTGTAAATTATAGAAGTACAAAATCTAAAACTGGGAGAGAAGTTTAATCAAATCAGGGTGTGGATTACACAAAGTCTCCAATGGCCTAGCCCTTGAGATTGTTAGTCCAATTGGTACATTCATATCCTATGGTCAAGTCCAAATGGAAGAAATTTCCCTTCTTTCTCTTGAAAATTTGCCTCAAATCTTTTAGGCTTACTAGGATCCCTATGGATGGCCCAAACATTGATGATGCTGATTTTTTGGGTACATTAAAGATGCTGATAGTGCGAGCATTAGTCTAGCTGCATCACATCATCTATGAGACCAACCAATAAGATGAAGACAACTCATCAATTTTCTAAAACCATATCCCAATAAAATCTCAAATTTGGGGACTTACCCTTTATAGAGGGTTTGTTTTAAAAGGGGGCTAAACCTTGGGCTAAAATCGTGCCTAAATTTAAGGAGTTCATTTGACATGGCAAAGTTCTATTGATTAGTCCCATAGATGACGTGGTGGGTCCATCCCACCTAATAATTTCTCAGCTGCATGGGATTTGGATGTATAATTAGTTCTGAACATTTGAAGATGTTAATGCTGAAAATCATTAACATAATTAAGACCTGCATTTGGTTATTTTGCATTTAAACAGAGCTCTTCCATGGTCTATCCAGAGGTCAGGGAAATGAATTTTAGCATTGCCATTGTTTTTGATTGATTCTTTCCCTTCCCCTTATCTCAGAAAAAACTACTTTTCTGTCTTAATCTAATTTCATCTACTAATTTCTAGATGTATTCATATCATGAGGCAATTGAAAGGTTATGGAATTTTGATTATCAAAAAATTTATATTCTTCCCCTAAAATAAGAGGTCCTTGAACCAAACATCTATTATAGAAAAACAAAAACTGATGACTTGGATTTAGGGAACGCAATTGCAACACCTATTATATTTTTTGGTAGCTTTTCATTACACATTGAATTTCTTCTAAACAATAAAAGAATAAGAATGGGAAAAAAAATAGAAAAAATCTCATCACTCCATCAAGCCAATCCCAACAACATAAGGACTGCAACTTTTCAAACTATCATATCAGTATATTTTTTTCCAGAGGGAAAGAAACCAGAAGGGAATAAGTGAAAAACTGGACATTAAATCCTCTGAAAAGCATCAAATTTATGAACTAGTAAAGCTAGTAACAACTAAAATAAGGATCACAAGAACAATAGCCAACAGAAGAAAGAGCCAATGCACATGCACTTCCTGCTGCACAGTGTTGAGCTCTTTGGAAGCATCCTTCACATAAGACCTTGCATTCATGACATGATGCTCAATATCACCCATCTGTTCCCAAAGTTATCATTGCTATTTGAGACTGGAACTGAGTTCATTTTCCTCTATTTCTTCCTGTACAAGAAATGTGAGGCAACAACAGCACAAACATACAACAAAGTATATAGAAACAAAAGAAAGTAATTTTAGCAATGAAAATGATGAACATGAGGAAAGAAAGTGAAAAAAGGAAGCATGATGGCTAATTAGAATACTAATATAAACCCAACCACAGCACTGAAAATGAAAAATGCACCACCTAAGATACTGTTTAGGCCAACACCTCCATTGCTAGAGATTGTGAAGGAAACAATATTGACAAAAACATCAGAAGCACCATTCCCAAGTGATAGGAGGGTGACTTCTGCTATAACAGGTGAAAGTTTCAGGATTCTAGACAAGCTTTCTATTGAAGTACAAAAGTTATTTTCAGCTGTTTCACCCAACATGTAAAACGAAAACAAATAGCCATATTAAGAGTACAAGGTGATCAAGAAATTGAAATCTGCCACAAGTGCAATAAAAAATCTGGAGATAGTTTTATGTACCTTTTAGGCCTGCAACCAATTTCTGACTTGACATACCAGCACTTAGATAATCAGCATAGTCATGGAGGTGGCTGTAGCTATCATTGTTGCTTCCATGAGGATCAACATAAAGTGATTAGTAGTGATGGGAAATTGCAAAAATGGAATAAGCTGTTATGAACTTAAGTTGCTAACAAGAATCAAATTTTCTATTCAAATAGCAGAACTCTATGAACATCTAAATGTAGGTGAAACAAGTACTGGCAGAACACAGCTAGGTGCGGCTAACTCTCCATGAGGTAATTGTATGATTTTCCAAGGTAAAAGTGCACCCGACCAGTTAGAAACAGTGTGACTCCGGTTCTAAGAGACCGACCAAATGTTAGTAGTCCTTCGGATCCTCCCATCATCTCCATGATTATGATTGGACGATCTGGAATCCAATAAATCATGCCACCGAAAAGATTTTGATGCATTTTTCGTTCCACAACCACTAAATGTTGAGCTCTCTAAATCGAATCTCTGCACTTCTTCATTGCTCCGGTTGGCATTGACATATTAGATTCCAATCGTCCAATCGAGAGGTTAAGTGAAAAGAAGAATGCATCAGAATCTTTTTGCATAATTAATTAACAAAAATCCAAAGCATGATAGAGTACAGGGCTAAGTTGTAGCCATAAATGATAACTATGATCCTTATAGAAAATTATGTTAATACTGCAAATGTGATATAATTTGCTGCAAAATGCAATGAATATGGGCGTAATTTTGTTAATTTACAGTTCACCTGCACTAAGCAAAAATGAATTTTAAGGGGCATTAACCAGACAAAAGAATTATAAAAGCCAACATCAGCCTCTATATCATACTGTCAAGAATCAACAGCACATACATCATGACTTTCTAAAAAAACATTAAAAAAACACCCTAATTTAGAAATGCAAATATGTTATTCAATTTTCCACTCCACCGAGAACAACCTAAAGGTGCAGCATCTGAGACTAGAATGAGATTAGAATAAAATCCCAGGTTATTGTAGAAGATGCAATAGTCTCTGACAAACAAATGTTCCAAAATGCTCGACAATCTATGAGCATTCTTAAATTGGGTAAAAAACTAGTACCGAAACAGTAATGCATAATCTGCCAAAACTTCCATTTTTAGTTGCAGGGAGAAAAAAAAAACCTATGCTATGGATAAGATCACCATTGTAATGTTCTCTAAGGCAACAATGGTAGCATCCTTGACCAATGAATAACAAAATATAAAATGAAAGAAAGGCATATAAAACATGAATATCAATTTCGTTCATATTAATCATATATTTGAAAAGTTCAAGAAAAGATAGACCTTTAAATAGAAATCATAAAACAGAACATAGAAATGATTAGAAGAACATTAAAAAAAATTAATGCAAATAACTTACTGCATTGATTTCTAGGTTGGTGCATTGATATATACAATGTAGAAAAAAAAATTAGGGCTTGAAGAAGAATAATTGGGAAAAAGGGTTGTTTCCTCATTAAGTATACTGTAGGTATAAATATACCTTTACAAGATAAGGTTCACAATGTGATAAGGTATGATCAGAATACGAAAGATAATTGTATAAGGTTAGGTGATAAATGGCTAAGGTTAAGCTGATAAGTCTTGAAGTAAACGGAATAATCTTTCTTATTGCCAAAAAAAAAAGGGATTAATCTTTCCCTCTAATAAAAAGAAAAACTGAGAAAGAATGGTCCTGAGTCTGAGAGTTAATTATTATCATTATTATATATTGTCCTTTCTCCAAAAAGTTCCATGCAACCCGGAAATATTTTAGACCGACAAAAAGAGAGAGGACAAAAGAAAATCTAAAGAAAGTAAAACTTAAATACTTAAAGAGAGAAAAAAGGGTGATGGCAAAATTTCTTTTGTTTCCTTAATTTGAGGTAATAATAGAGGAAATTAAAAAGTGACAATATGGTACTTTTGAATAATAAGATCTTAAAGGAGGTGGTGTTGGAATCGGATTCCCTTGCTGCTACTACAAAGCTTCACTCACTTCGATCTACCAGGGGTCGTCACAGTCGTTTAGTTTCAGCAATTCAAGATCTCCTTGCTCGACCATGTAAGTGCACTATAAATCATATCTACCGAGAGGCTAACCAATGTGCGGATTGGATGGCTACCCATTTTGATCATCTTCCACTGGGTCTTCATGACTGTGATACTCCTCCACAGGAACTTGCATCGTTGCTTGCAGCAGATGCCCTTGAAGTAGTCTGGCCTAGAGCCATTTAATCGCTTTATGTAATTTTTTCAGTTATTTCTTTCCCTCATATATAAAAAAAAAGGAGTAGAGTACTATAGTACTAGTGTATTAAAGGGTTCAAGCTTGAACCCTTGATATTGTTAATTTATTCCATTTATATATTGTTTTACTTTTAATCATTTAACTCTTTAGAAACTGTAAATTACAGTTGAAGTACAAAAATCTAAAACTGGGAGAGAAGTTTAATCAAATCAAGCTGTGGATTAAACAAAGCCTTCAATGGCCTAGCCCTTATTAGTCCAGTTGCACCGAGACAAGCTCTCATGCCAAGTCCAAATGGAAGAAATTTCCCTTCTTTCTCTTCAAAACTTGCTTCAAATCTTTCAGGCTTGAATTTGGTTGGCTCTTCCCATATACTAGGATCCCTATGGATGGCCCCAAGCATTGATGATGTTGTGCAAGTTAGTGTTAAAAGAGAGTTGATATTGAAATTTCAAAACTTCAAGCATTAGTCTAGCTCCATGACATTTGGAAGTATACTCCTAAACATTTGGTAAGATGTTAATGCTAAAAATCATTAACACTAAGACCCTACATTTGGTTATTTGCATTTAAACAGAGATCTAATAGACTAGTCCATGTATCCAGAGGCAATGCAATTTCCCTCTACCTCTTTGCTGAATTTGTTTCTAAAAGTTGTTCCAAAAGTCGAACAACCAAAAACAGTAAAATCGATGAGACAGAGCAAGTTATGTACTACTTGGAACATAACAAGAAAATCGCCACTACCATGCTCTTAATGACATCATTGGAACAGGAATTAGGATCTTCTTCTTGAATAGACAGGATCTTTTCGATTAGAGATTGATTCAGTCATATACAGGGTATCATTGGAACAAATAGGTAGCAGGAAAGCTTTATTTGGACTGATATTGCATTCTGTCTCATTTGGGTCTGCATTTCACATATATGTCTAACCACCTGGTATTAGTAATACCATGACACCAAGCTGTTCAAAACATTTTTGCTGGATAGAAAGGATGGTTGGAAGGCTGGCCTGACTAAAGCAAGAAAATTCAATATGAACTAAGGCTGGATAGATGAGACAAATTCTCCGTTTGATAGTTGAATTTGGTTAGCGTCTCCTTAAGTATGCCACTTAACAGAAGATAAAGCCTAAGATGCAGTTTTCCTACTTTATGGTAAAATGAAGTTTGTCGTTCTTCTCTTATGTGCTGAGTGCTAATGGCAACATTGTTGGCACTTGCATGTGGAGCTTATGGTTGAGTAGCGTCATGCTTTTACTTGAAAATTGAAATAACTTGCCAATGTCATAGCTTATTATAAATGGGAACTTGTTTCTTCAGGCATTTCCACCACATAAACTATCAAAACAGATTGGAAACATCATTTGATTAGTGTTTTCTCACCCCTGGCCTTCTATGCACTGTAGTTTTCTTATCGTTGATTTGGCCTTTTTTTCCATAATTTACTTGCTATTGGAGCTGACAAATTAAATTCAATATGCAGGTATATATTATCATCCAAAATAGAGAACAAACAGGATGATTATGTATTTGTATACTACCGGGGCAGAAATGATGCTTGGGATGGATATGGTGGTGCCATTGTTTACACAAGAAGTGCAGTTTTGCTTGAAAGCATTGTACTCGAACTTGAAAGGGCTGCTAAATCCGTTGGGCGAGACTTTAACAAATTTATCAGAACAGATAATATTTGTGGGCCGGAGCCTCCCCTTGTAAAAAGGCTTGAAGAGAAGGTAGAGGAAGGAGAACAAGGGCTCGTAAAAGAAGTCAAAGAGTTAGAAGGGGAGGTAGAGGAGGAGGTAAAGAGGGTTGGGAAGACTGAGAAGACTTAGCTTGAGAGGTTGGCAGAAGGTTTTAAAGATCTACAACAAGATGAAGAATACTTCATAAAAGAGCTAAGTAAAGAAGAGATGGATCTGTTGGATCAGTTGAAAATGGAAGCAGGTGAGGTAGAGAAACTCTTTGGAGGAGCACTACCAATTAGGAAACTAAGATAGTTTTGAGTTACAATTTTTTGGAAACTGTACAGCTTATTGTTTCACAGTAATTCACTCTTTGGAGAAAACTCTTTCATGTTTCATGCTGTATTTTCCTTTACTTTATTATCAAACAAGTGGGTCACATTTTGGATGAAATTTGTCATGTACTATACTGCAACAGAAAGATGAAAGCAAAACAAGACTTGGATTTGAGGAACGCAATTGTAATACCTATATTATAGCACTTTGGTAGCTTTGCATTACACATTGAATTTTAAGGGAGAAGCTACAAGTACTCATAATGTGTTCTCAAGAATAGTACTTGGTACAAATATAAGAGATATTTAGGTGTTTGGATACAAGAATATATTTTTTAGTTGTTTGGAGACATGCAAATTTAAGGTAAAAAAAGTGCAAGTACTATTCTTGAGTGCAGATTATGAGTACTTATAGCCTTCCCCTTTTAAGAATCTAAACAATAAAATAATGAGAATGGAAAGAAATGAAAATAAGAAAATCTCATCAGTCCACCTAGCCACTCGTGAAAAACTGGTTTCAAAGCTGGTTCCAACGTTACCGTCATCCACTCAAACTGTGAAGGCCTTACATGGGGTAGAGGCTTTTGCCTTAGAAGCTGAAGAGTTAAAATTCAATGCAAGTCAGTTTCGGCTCCTTCATAGTGGGCAGGTTCAGGCGTTCAGTATACTTTCAGATTCTACTCACAGCAATGAAGGACTTGGGCAGCCTGCTTTATTCAAACAGCTTGGCGCAAGTATTCCAAAAGAAAAAAAAGCATAACTTTGTCGCAAGGAAGAGGAGGAACTTGAATATGATTATGATGAAGAATATGATGATGAAACAGCCTTAGTTGGGTAAAGTGATAACTGTGCAGAATCCTATAGCATTGGTGCAACTTTATATGCATCAAGGTCCGCGAAGAATCTTCATGGCCATAGGAGTCGAGGCAAATCTAGTTCTAGCAGCTTGATGAAGCTACCAAAGACACCAGCGGCGCCAGATTTCAATGATCCTGAAAGTATGCTGAACCTGCCTTTTATGAATGTGGCGAAATTGACTTGCAACAAATTTCAAACTCTTCATCTTCTAAGGCAAAAGCCTTAAGGCCTTCACCATTCGAGTAGAGGATGGTAAGTTGAAACCAGCTTTGGGTTCAAGTGCCCAGGAAAAAAAATAGGGCTTCAAAGAAGGAAAAGAATTTGCAAAAGCAAAGGGGGAAATGAAAAAAATAGAGAAAGAAAGATTCTAAGCCTGAGAGTTAATTATCATTGTTATTTATATTGTCCTTTCTCCAAAAGTTCCATGTAAACCGGAAAAATTTTAGATGGACAAAAAGAGAGGGGAGAAAAGAAAACCGAAAGAAAGTAAAACTTAACTACCTAAGAGAGAGAAAAGGGTGATGGCAAAATTTTTTTGTTTCCTTAATTTGAGGTAATAGTAGGGGCAGAGCTTCTATTCATGTCAAAAATTATGCCAAAAATAAAGGGAAGCCACTTAATTATTTTAGTTTCTAATTGACTAATTCTATAAAATAATAATAATTAAAAAATTATCAAGTAACAATATGGTACTTTTGAATAATGAGATCTTAAAGGAGTACTATACCAGTGTATTAAAGGGTTCAAGCTTGAACCCTTGATATTGTTAATTTATTCCATTTATATATTATTTTACTTTTAATCATTTAACTCTTTAGAAACCGTAAATTACAGTTGAAGTACAAAAATCTAAAACTGGGAGAGAAGTTTAATCAAATCAAGCTGTGGATTAAACAAAGCCTCCAATGGTCTAGCCCTTCTTAGTCCAGTTGCACCGAGACAAGCTCTCCTGCCAAGTCCAAATCGAAGAAATTTCCCTTATTTCTCTTCAAAACTTGCCTCAAATTTTTCAGTTCAGGCTTGAATTTGGTTGATACTAGGATCCCTATGGACATTGATGATGTTGTGCAAGTTATAGAAGAGAGTTGATATTGAAATTTCAAAACTTCAAGCATTAGTCTAGCTGCATGACATTTGAAAGTATAATTCTAAACATTTGGTAAGATTTGGTTACTAGTCCATGTATCCAGAGGTAGGGGAAATGAATTCTAGCATTGCCAAATGTAATTTCCCTCTACCTCTTCACTGAAATTGAAAGTCGAACAACCAAAAACAGTAAAATCGATGAGACAGAGCAAGTTATAATACTACTTACCATTGCCATTGCCATGCTCTTGATGACATCATTGGAACAGGAAGATCCATTAGAGATTGATTCTACCCCCCCCCTCACCCCCCCCCCCCCCCCGAAAAAAAAAACCCTACTTTTCTGTCTTAATCTAATTTCATTTAAATGTATTCATATCACGAGGCAATTGATCAAAGGAGATGGAATTCTGGTTATCAAAAAATTTATATTCTTCCCCTAAAGTAAGAGGTCCTTGAACCAAACATCTATTATAGAAAAAATAAAATTGATGACTTGGATTAGGGGAACGCAATTGCAACACCTATTATATTTTTTGGTAGCTTTTCATTACACTTTCAATTTCTTCTATTATTATATTTTGGTAGCTTTTCATTACACATTGAATTTTAAGAGTCTTAACAATAAAAGAATAAGAATGGAAAAAATAGAAAAAAATCTCATCACTCCATCTAGCTAGTCCCAACATAAGGACTGCAACTTTTGCAAACTCTCATAGATCAGTACATTTTTTTTTTCTAGAGGGAAAGAAACCATAAGGGAATAACTGGACATTAAATCCTCTAAAAAGCATCAAAATTCAGGAACTAGTAAAGCTAGTAACAACTGAAATAAGGATCACAAGAACAATAGCCAACAGAAGAAAGATGCCAATGCACATGCACTTCCTGCTGCCCCTCTGGTAATGCTTTGCAGTGTTAAGCTGTTTGGAAGCATCCTTCACATACGGCCTTGCATTCATGACATGATGCTCAATATCACCCTCCCAAAGTTATCATTGCTATTTGAGATTGGGATTGAGTTCATTTCCCTCTCTTTCTTCCTGTACAAGAAATGTGAGGCAGCAACAACACAAACATACAACAAGTATATAGAAACAAAACAAAGTAATTTCACCAATGAAATGATGAACATGAGGAAAGAAAGTGAGAAAAGGAAGCATGATGGCTAATCAGAATACTAATATAAACACAACCACAGCACTAGAAATGAAAAATTCACCACCTAAGATACTGTTTAGGCCAGCACCTCCATTGCTAGAGATTGTGAAGGAAACAATACTGACAAAAACATCAGAAGCACCATCCCCAAGTGATAGGAGGGTGACTTCTGCTATAGCAGGTGAAAGTTTTAGGATTCTAGACAAGCTTTCTAATGAACTAGAGAAGTTATTTGCAGTTGTGTCACCCAACAAGTAAAACGAAAACAAATAGCCATATTAAGAATGCAAGGTGACCAAGAAATGGAATTCTGCCACAAGTGCAATAAAAAATCTGGAGATAGTTTATGTACCCTTTAGACCTACAACCAATTTCTGACTTGACATACCGACATTTAGACTTATAATCAGCATAGTCATGGAGGTGGCTGCAGCCATCATTGTTGCTTCCATGGGGGTCATTCATAAAGTGATTAGTCGTGATGGGAAATTGCAAAAATGGAATAAGTTGTTATGAATTTAAGTTGCTAACAATAATCAAATTTTCTATTCAAATTTGCAGAAGTCTAAACATGTTATGAACATCTAAATATAGGTGAAACAAGTAGTTTAACTGTGGAAGCGGAGCACAGAAAGAAGAAAGAAAAATAGTGGATCAACAAAAATGCATCAAAATCTATTAATGTGTGGCATTGACATACCGGACTCCACATCATCCAATTGTGACGATGTGAGTCTAATACGTCAATGCGATGCATTAAAAGATTTTGAATCATTTTTCTTTCCACAGCCCTCTAAATCAAATCTGTCATTGCACGTAGGCATTGACATATTTGATTCCAAATCATCCAATCAAGAGATTTAGAAAAAAGAATCCTATGAACACTCATTCGAACGCATCAAAATCTTTTCGCAGAATTAATCATGTATAACATTGGATCTCGTTGTTTGTAGATCTGCATGACAAAAATTCAAAGCATGATAAAGTACTTTAGGAAAATATACATGAGGGCTAAGTTGTAGCCATGAATAATAACTATGATCCTTATAGAAAATTATGTTAGTACTGCAAATGTGATAAAATTTGCTGCAAAATGCGGAGAATATGGGCATAATTTTGTTAATTTACAGGAGATAATTTAAAGCAAAAATTAATTTTAAGGGGCATTAAGCAGACAAAAGTTTAAAAGACAACATCAGCCTCATATATCGCTCTTTCTGTACTGTAAGAATCAACAGCACACATGACTTTCTAAAAAAACATTAAAAAAACACTCTAATTAGGAAATGCAAATACGTTTTTCAATTTTCCACTCTACCAAGAACAACCTAAAGGTGTAGCATCTGAGACTAGAATTAAATCCCAAAATAAATCCTAAAATCCCAGGGTATTGTAGAAGAATAAGCCTTATACTGCAATAGTCTCAAACAAACAAATGTTCTAAAATGCTCGGCAATATATGAGCATTCATAAATTGGGTAAAAAACTAGTACCCAAACAATGATGCATAATCTGTCAAAACTCAAAACTTCCATTTTGCAGGGAGAAAAAAAAGCTATGATAAGATCATCATTGTAATGTTCTGATCAGACCAAAATTATGCATCTTTTTATGGTCATTTTCCTATGTTTTTTGGGTAATTTTATGCTTTATTACGCCTTGTATTTGGTATATTTGTGTTTATAGGTGTTAAAGGGAAGAAAAGTGTAAAATCAACAATTTCATGCCTTTTTGGATGATTATTCACACAAATATTTTCCAAGGACAATTTGGAGGAAGAATGGAGCCAATATGATCGTGATTGAAGAGCTTGAAGAGTCAATTTTATCATCATAAGATTGATTTTCAAGAGTTAGAAGCAAAGTTGAAATTCAAGTCCACTACAAGAAACTGTATTTTTTGTGATAACAAAAGTCGTCACTATAAGCATGCATTTTGGTCACTATTAGTTTTAGTGACCAAAATCATGAGTCGTCAGCTGTCGTCACCAGTATGGCCGACACTAATAAATTAGTGACGATTTGTGGGTTTTGTCACAATTAAAATATTCTTTTGTGACAAAATTCCTGACACTAAAAAGTAATAAAATAGTGACAAACTATGTAGCCACAATAAGTTTAACCATTTGTGACAACATTGTCGTCTCAAAAAGCATTAAATTGTGACAATTAATGTCGTGATAATACACATCAAAAAATCACTTGTGACGATATAATTTATCACTAAAAAAAATATAATTTATCACTAAAACAAATATAATTTATCAATTTTAAAATTCTTATTTTAGTTGCAACAAAGCTATTTCTTGGTCAGAATTATACTTTTATTGGCATCAAAATAAAATTTAAAAGATGAACAAAATTTAAACTAGAAGATAAATAATTAAGAACTCTTAGAATTAATTTCATTACAATATAAAAATCTATAATTGGAAGTAGTACACGATATCTGGCAATGGCAAAAGAAGTACATTGCATTAGTTTGCAAAATTGAAATTACAGGTTTTTTTAATACACTAGTTTTAGCTTTCACGTGTGTTGCGCGTGACCCATTAATTATAAGTAAAGCTGTTAAAATATGACATGACCCAATAACATGTCCAATCCGATCGATCCCGATTTGGCCAGAAAAATAAAAGATAACCCGAATGATCCAAGAAAATTACCTAACTCATTAAACCTGGACCCAAGTGACGATAACCCGAAACCCACCCACCCTACCCGATTGACATCTCTAACTTTATAAGTCAAAGGAAATAATTGTACGTTACTCTTCTTCTCATTTTTAAGACTTTAAATTCTTGTTATACCAACATGCTCAAAAAATAGAAACAGACCAATCACTATATAATTTAAATAAATTTTTAACTTAATTAATTTTAAAAAATATGAATAATTAATGATTAGACAACTTATTTT
>AWWV01009704.1:0-13242 GCA_001974805.1 Corchorus capsularis | reverse complement strand
GCTAACGTAGGGAATGCAACAATCACATGTTTTGGTTTTATGATTTTTCGGGTCAATGGGGATGACTTTCCCACTGCAGTGGGAATTTTGTTTTAATTTTAATGAGAGCATGTTTTTCTTTTATTCCTAAAATCTTTAAAAAGACTTGAACCCGAAACCTTACGTAAGAGAATAAGTATCGAATCACTTGAACCAACTAATTGTTGGTATGACACTACTTGCCATTAATTTGATAAGCTTTTGTGTTGACAAAGATTATTATGAATAAAAGATGAATAATTAAGTACCCACGTCAATTGGATTAAGTGGAATGAGTTTAATTTTTCTTAAGTTATATCTCGGTTTCAAGTCTTATGAATGGATGAAATAGGCACGGTGTGGCATTGTTCCCCAATTTGGAATTTGACATGGCTTGACTCTATATTAATTAGTGGGATCTAATGTGACCATAACGGATACTAGGTGGTTTGTACTAAAACAAAAATAAATGATTAAGACCAACGCAGAGTTGGATCGAGTGGTAAGCGACTTGTTTTAGCTTAAGCAGGTCTAAAGTTCGAGATCTTGCGTACGCAGCCATCCCTGTTGGTACATTCCCCCACCAAACTCAAGTGCGCGACGCAGATCAAATTCGAATTAGTTAGAGCAAAACTCTGGATAACGAAAAAAGATTAATGATTAAGTGACTAAAATTTTCTTACTACAATAATTAAGAATATAGTGGTGATCATAGTTTTAAGTTCGTTATTGTGATGACATTTGATCGACATTAACTTGTTGATTTTATAATGACGATAATTTGGTCACAATAAGTAAATAATCAAGTGACACAAATTTTTTCTCACAATAATTTTGAGCAATAGGCACCATTATGGTAAGTTCATTATAATGACAACAAGTATCGTCACAAATAGTAAAAAATGTAGTGACAGACAACTTTCTTGTCACAATAAGTGAAAATAATAGTGACCAAAATATGTTTTGGCACAATTACAATCAACTCCCGCCAAAAATACTTTGGCGCCAATTTCACTATACTATTTGTGACAACCTTATAGTGACAACCAAACTTTCGACACTATTAACACATTAATAGTGACAACTTAATTGTGAGAGACCTTCATTTGTCACAATTACCACAATAGTAGTGACGATACAGAAAGTCATCACAATTAATCTCAACAATTGTGTCGAAGAAATTTTTTGTCACATAAACCCTATTTTTTGTGACGAAATGGTTGAGTGTCAGAAAATGGTTGTCACTAAAGATCTAAACTCTTGTAGTGTCAAGAAGACATGACAAGAAGTGTCATAGCACTGGAGTACATGGGTCGCTAGGCAAACCACATGGGGCGCCAAGCATAGCACATGGGCGCCCAGCGCTAGTCGAGACATGCCACCAGCAAGCACATGGGCGCTGGCGACATGGGTGCTGAGAGCAACGCCCTGGGCGCACAAGCCAACCACATGGGCGCCCAGGGGGAGTCGGGTAGCATGCCATGCGCGCGCCATCCAGCTACCTTGTGTGCCTTCACCTTGAAGCTTCTCCACTTGTTTCCAGATTTGGCGACCTTTCTGTATTTTGGCCACAACTTTTGATCCAGAGCTCCGTTTGAGGTGTATGAGTAGCCGTTGGAAAGCTGACTTCAAGATCTACAACTTTTGTGTTTTTCTCGAAGCTCAGTTTTGCCGTTATCGTGGACGAAAATGCCCCTGAAGTTTCTGCAGACATGCTGGACTTTTAAAAGCCCATGAATCAAGCCCAAGATGATTTGATAAACCCTAATTCGGTATTAAGAGTTAGTCCAGACCTGGAGGACGACTTTAAACCGAATTGAAGGTGGTTTAATGAGCTTAAATTACTATCTTGTCCTAGGTTAAGTTAGCCCTAAGTCTCTAGTATAAATAGCTATCTATTCTCTCTAGAAAAGTGGTTGGGAGTTGGCGAATTAGGTTGAAGATTGGAGCAAGGAGCTGCCGGCCATACTCTAGGTTTTTCTATTCCTTTTTATGGCTACTCAATTCATGAGTAGCTAATCTTTTATTTCTCCAATGTAGAATCTTATTGATCTCTTGACATTTAATTTATGGGGAGACTTTTGTTCTTAATAATTTGATTTTCACTTGAATATGTTTCTTATCTCTATACTTCAATTTATGTATTTATATCTTGATGGATTTGGAGGCCTACTTATCTTGATAATATAAATGCTAAAGTTAGATTCAAGTAGCTTGAGTCAAGCTAAAGTTGGTCCAAGTAACAATTGAATGTTAGGAGTCCTAGGTTCAATGGGATATCAAACCTTGTTGAAATCTTTAGGCCGAGATGGAAATTGATGTAGGCAAGTTTGGTATTGATTTATCATGCATGTGGATTAATAAAACCTAATGCTTGTTATATGAAGGGCTGAAACCATAGATTATAACATTAGAGGTTAATTGTCAGCGAGATGCGGGTTAATCTTCTTAGCATGTTGGAATTAGCATCACGTCTGTTCCTATACCAATTATTCAAGTGGAGTTGTTTGAGATATTAGGGAGATTATTTTGTTCTAAGGAAAGTTGAAGCCTACGTCTTAGGATATATACTACTTTAGAATGATTTATGATACTTAATTGATTGGCAATTAATATCGAATTTATGGTTTGTGTCGATGATCCATGTTAATATTGTCAAGGGTGAAATAGATTCTATATTGGAGGCTTTCTTTATATAGTTGATTACTCAATTTACTTTACTCTTAATTTGTTTTGTTAGTTTTAATTTAAAATCACCAAAATCTCTATTTCAAAATTACTCTTTTCAACATAATTGATTAGTGAAGAAATTATCCTCTCTCCCTGTGGATTCGACCCCTACTTGCCCTAGCTAGTAGTTATTGGTTTGTAGGGAATTATCTTGTGATTTGATCAACGACCGATTATGTTCTCTAAGGCAACAATGGTAACATCCATGATCAATAACCAAGAGAATATAGAATGAAAGAAAGGCATATAAAACAGGAATATCAATTTCATTCATATTAATCATATATTAATCATATATTTGAAAACTTCAAGAAAAAAGACCTCTAAATTTGCCAATTCTAGTCTAGAGAAATCATAAAACAGAACATAGAAATGATTAGAAGAACATTAAAAAAAAGAAAAATCTCGTTAATGCAAAAAAAAAAAAAACTTACTGCATTGATTTCCAGGTCGGTGCGTTGATATATATAATGTAGACAAAAAAATGAGGGCTTGAAGAAGGATTTTAGATTGAAGAAGAATAATTGGGAAAAACGGTTGTTAGGTATAAATACACCTTTACAAGATAAGATTCACAATGTGATAAGATATGATCAGAATACAGAAGATAATAATTGTATAAGGTTAGGTGATAAATGGTTAAGGTTAAGCTGATAAGTCTTGAAGTAAACGGATTAATCTTTCGTATTGCCAAAAAAAAAGGGATTAATCTTTCTTTCTAATAATTTGGAGGAGCACTACCAATTAGGAAACTAAGATAGTTTTGAGTTACTACAATTTTTTGGAAACTGTACAGCTTATTGTTTCACAGTAATTCACTCTTTGGAGAAAACTCTTTCATGTTTCATGTTGTATTTTCCTCTACTTTATTATCAAACAAATGGGTCACATTTTTGGATGAAATTTGTCATGTACTTTACTGCAACAGAAAGATAAAAAGCAAAACAAGACTTGGATTTGAGGAACGCAATTGCAATACCTATATTATAGTACTTTGGTAGCTTTGCATTACACATTGAATTTTAAGAATCTAAACAATAAAAGAATGAGAATGGAAAGAAAAGAAAAGAAGAAAATCTCATCCCTCCATCTAGCCAGTCATGGAAAACTGGTTCCAACTTACCATCATCAACTAGAACGGTGAAGGCCTTAAATGAGGTAGAGGCTTTTGCCTTACAAGCTGAAGACCTAAAATTCATTGCTAGTCAGTTTCGCCGCCTTCATAGTGGGCAGGTTCAAGCGTTCAGCATACTTTCAGATTCTACTCGCAGCAATGGAGGACTTGGGCATACTGCAGCTTTATTCAAACAACTTGGCGCAAGTATTCCAAAATAAAAAATGCATAACTTCGTCGCAAGGAAGAGGAGGAACTTGAATATGACCATGATGAAGAGCAGCCTTAGTGATACATTGCATAATCCTATAGCATTGAATCTGCATGGCCATAGGAGTCGAGGCAAATCTAGTTCCAACAGCTTGATGAAGCTGCCAAAGCCACCAGCGCTAGATTTCAATGATCCTGAAAGTATGTTGAACCTGCCTACTATGAAGGTGGCGAAATTGACTTGCAACAATTTTTAACTCTTCAGCTTCTAAGGCAAAAGCCTTACGGTGAAGGCCTTCACCATTCGAGTAGAGGATGGTCAATTGGAACCAGATTTGGGGTCAAGTGCCCATGTAGGGAAAAAAAAGGCTTCAAAAAAGGAAAAGAATTTGCAAAAGCAGAGGGGGAAAAGAAATACAGAGAAAGAAAGGCCCTGAGTCTGAGAGTTACTACTTATTATCGTTATATATATTGTTCTTTCTCCAAAAGTTCCATGCAAACCGGAAAAAATTTAGATGGACAAAAAAAGAGAGGAGAAAAGAAAATCTAAAGATAGTATAAGACTTTTTCTTTTGGCAACAAGATAGTAAAACTTAAGAGAGAAAAAAGGGTAATGGCAAAAAAAAATTCCTTAATTTGGGGTAATAATAGAGGCAGAGCTTCTGTTCATGTCAAAAATTATGCCAAAAATAAAGGGAAGCCACTTTTTTATTCTAGTTTCTAATTCTATAAAATAATAATAATTAACCAATAATATTTAAAAAAAATTAATAAGTAACAATATGGTACTTTTGAATAATAATAAGATCTTAAAGAAGTGTACTAGTATATTAAAGGGTTCAAGTTGATATTGTTAATTTATTCCATTTTATATATTGTTTTAATCATTTAACTCTTTAGAAACCGTGAATTATTGTTGAAGTACAAAGTCTAAAACTCAGAGAGAAGTTTAATCAAATCAGGCTGTGGATTACACAAAGCCTCCAATGGCCTAGCCATTTACATTTGAAGTATAATTAGTTCTAAACATTTGGTAAGATGTTAATGCTGAAAATCATTAACATTAAGACCCTACATTTGGTTATTTTGCATTTAAATAGAGCTCTTCCATGGTCTATCCAGAGGCAGGGGAAATGAATTTTAGCATTGCCAAATGTAATTTCCCTCTACCTCTTTGCAATAAAATCTTTATGCATAAGCAAAATTTGTTTGCAAAATTTGTTTTTGATTGATTCTGTCCCTTCCCCTTATCTCAGAAAATACTACTTTTCTGTCTTAATCGAATTTCATCTACTAATTTCTGAATGTATTCATATCACGAGGCAATTGAAAGGAGGTGGAATTCTGATTATCAAAAAATTTAGGCTATGTTTGCTAATGGAGAACATTCTCCATTTTCCATCTCCAAAAATTTCAAAGAAACTAGGTGGTGCCACAACATGTGTCAATGTAAACAAGCATATTTTTAGAGAATGGAGATGACAATGGAGTGAAAATCTCAAAATAAAATAAATATGTTCTTCACTTCCCACTCCATTGTCATTTTCATTCTCCAAAAATATGTTTGTTTTTATTGACACATGCTGTGGCACTACCTAGTTTCTTTGATATTTTTGGAGATGAAAAATGGAGAATGTTCTCCACTACCAAACATAACCTTATATTCTTCCCCTAAAGTAAGAGGTCCTTGAACCAAACATCTATTATAGAAAAAATAAAACTGGTGACTTGGATTTGGGGAACGCAATTGCAACACCTATTACTATATTTTGGTAGGCTTTCATTACACATTGAATATTAAGAGTCTTAACAACAAAAGAATAAGAATGGAAAAAAATAGAAAAAATCTAATCAATCCATCTAGCCAGTCCCAACATAAGGACTGCAACTTTTGCAAACTCTCACAGATCAGTACATCTTTTTCCAAAGGAAAAGAAACCAGAAGGGAATAAAGGGACATTAAATCCTCTGAAAAACATCAAAATTCAGGAACTAGTAAAGCTAGTAACAACTGAAATAAGGATTACAAGAACAATAGCCAACAGAAGAAAGATCCCAATGCACATGCACTTCCTGCTGCCCCTCTGGTAATGCTTTGCAGTGTTGAGCTCTTTGGAAGTATCCTTCACATAATGCCTTGCATTCATGACAGCTCAATATCAACCTCCCGAAGTTATCATTGCTATTTGAGACCGGGGTTGAGTTCATTTCCCTCTCTTTATTCCTGTACAAGAAATGTGAGGCAGCAACAGCATAAACATACAACAAGTATATAGAAACAAAAGAAAGTAATTTCACCAATGAAAATGATGATGAACATGAGGAAAGAAAACGAGAAAAGGAAGCATGATGGCTAATCAGAATACTGATTTAACCCAACCACAACACTAGAAATGAAAAATGCACTGTTTAGGCCAATACCTCCATTGCCAGAGATTGTGAAGGAAACAATATTGACAAAAACATCAGAAGCACCATGCCCAAGTGATAGGAGGGTGACATCTGCTATAGCAGGTGAAAGTTTCAGGACTCTAAACAAGCTTTCTAATGAAGTACAGAAGTTATTTGCAACTATGTCACCCAACTAGTAAAACAAAACAAATAGCCCATATTAAGTTAAGAGTACAAGGTGACCAACAAATGGAAATCTGCGACAAGTGCAATAAAAAATTCGGAGATAGTTTATGTACCCTTTAGGCCTGCAACCAATTACTTACTTGACATACCGACATTTAGACTTATAATCAGCATAGTCATGGAGGTGGCTGCAGCCATCATTGTTGCTTCCATGTGGATCATTCATAAAGTGATTAGTAGTGATGGGAAATTGCAAAAATGGAATAAGCTGTTATGAACTTAAGTAGACCTGACAATTCGTGTTTTCTGTCGTGTTTCGTGTCGTATAAACGTGTATAATTTAGGAGTATATGGCCAAACACGAACACGACACGAATAACTAATCGTGTCATGGTCTTAAAAACGTTTACGAGAACTGTTTATTAGTCGTGTACACGACACGACACGATTAAACACGATTTTTTAAACGTGTAACCAAAAACACGACTAACACGAGTTAAACGTTTTAACACGAATAATTTAAACATGTTAAAATTACCAAAAATCTCCCTAAAACATTTATAAAATTACACAATGTTAATGATTTTTTTTTTCAAAAGGTCAAAGTGGTATTTTACTTTAAACAAACAAATAAAGTTATAAACGTTTACTACACATGTTATTGTTTTAGCAGTTAACGTGTTGACACGGATAACACGACTAACTAAACGTGTTATCCGTGTAACACATCGTGTTAGCCGTGTTTTATACGGTTATGACACGAAACACGTTTTCCCTTAATCGTGCTGACACGATTAAACACGAAACACGTTAAGCCCAAACACAAACACGGTAAAACCCGTATCGTTCTGTGTCGTACAAACGTGTCGTGTCAGAAATTGCCAGGTCTAAACTTAAGTTGCTAACAATAATCAAATTTTCTATTCAAATTGCAGAAGTCTAAACATGTTATGAACATCTAAATATAGGTAAAAACAAGTAGTTTCTCAAACCTGTGGCAAGAGGAGCACAGAAAGAAAAAATAGTGGATCAAGAAAAATGAATCAAAATCTGTTAATGCGTGGCATTGACATACCGGACTCCCATTGTCCAATTGTGACGATGTGAGTCTAATGCGTCAATGCCACGCATTAAAAGATTTTGAATCATTTTTCTTTTCCACAGCCACCGAAAGTCAAGCCCTCTAATCACGTATAACATTGGATCGCGTTGGTTGTGGATATGTCAAAACCGCATCAATTCATGTATATCAAAAATTCAAAGCATGATAAAGTAGTTCAGGAAAATATACATGAGGGCTAAGTTGTAGCCATGAATGATAACTATGATCCTTATAGAAAATTATGTTAATACTGCAAATGTGATAAAATTTGCTGCAAAATGCAGTGAATATGGGCATAATTTTGTTAATTTACACAATAACCTTGAGATTAAAGCAAAAATGAATTTTAAGGGGCATTAAGCAGACAAAAGTTTAAAAGCCAACATCAGCCTCATATATCACTCTTTCTGTACTGTAAGAATCAACCGCACATTCATGACTTTCTAAAAAACATTAAAAAAACACTCTAATTTGGAAATGCAAATAGGTTTTTCAATTTTCCACTCTACCAAGAACAACCTAAAGGTGTAGCATCTAAGACTAGAATTAAATCCCAAAATCCAAGGTTATTGTAGAAGAATAAGCCTTAAACTGCAATAGTCTCAATAAAACAAATGTTCCAAAATGCTCAATCTATGAGCATTCATAAATTGGGTAAAAAAGTAGTACCCAAACAATAATGCATAATCTGTCAAAACTCAAAACTTCCATTTTTAGTTGCAGGGAGGGAAAAAAAACAAGGATAAGATCATCATTGTAATGTTCTCTAAGGCAACAATGGTAGCATCCATGATCAATGACCAAGAGAATATAGAATGAAAGAAAGGCATATAAAACAGGAATATCAATTTCATTCATATTAATCATATATTTGAAAACTTCAAGACCTCTAAATTTGCCAATTCTAGTCTAGAGAAATCATAAAGCAGAACATAGAAATGATTAGAAGAACATTAAAAAATGAAAAATCTCGTTAATACAAAAAAAAACTTACTGCATTGATTTCCAGGTCGGTGCGTTGATATATACAATGTGGACAAAAAAATTAGGGCTTGAAGAAGGATTTTAGATTGAAGAAGAATAATTGGGAAAAAGAGTTGTTAGGTATAAATACACCTTTACAAGATAAGATTCACAATGTGATAAGGTATGATCATAATACAAAAGATAATAATTGTATAAGGTTAGGTGATAAATGGCTAAGGTTAAGCTGATATGTCTTGAAGTAAACGGATTAACTTTCCTATTGGGATTAATCTTTCCCTCTAATAAAAAGAAAAATAGAGAAAGAAAGGTCCTGAGTCTGAGAGTTAATTACTAACGTTATTATATAGTGTCCTTTCTCCAAAAATTCTATGCAAACCGGAAAAATTTTAGATGGACAAAAATAATTATTATATCGTTAATTATTTTAGTTTCTAATTGACTTATTCTATAAAAATAATAATAATTAACCAATAATAATTAAAAAAATTATAAGTAACAATATGGTACTTTTGAATAATAAGATCTTAAAGGAGTACTAGTATATTACAGGGTTCAAGAAGATTGTTAATTTATTCCATTTATTTATACATTGTTTTAATCATTTATCTCTTTAGAAACTTGTACCAAAAAAAAAAAACTCTTTAGATACTGTGAACTCGTTATATAAAATTTGGGTTAATTATGTCATGGTAGTGTTTACAGTTTTGGCTGTTATGACTTAAGTAGTTTTTGTTTAAAGAGGTGCTTCAAGTCGTAGCTAAGTTGACAATATGGATGAGAGGTAGAGGAAAACATTTGAATAAATAAAACTTCCCCATTAGATTTACTTTTCCAGCACAAGCTTTTTTAATCTTACAAAAAAAAATAAGGGGAATCCTTATATGAATCTAGTGCCAAGATAAGACACATGATAAAAAAGTTGATCAGTTTGGAAACTAAGCAATATAATTTAAGGATCAATAAAATGATATGATATTGTTTTAAAACTAAGCAGGGAAAAATGAAAAATAGAGATCAAATTACTTACTTGCTTAAGGATCTCAAAGAAAGGGTATAAATTTTCATTTCAGAGTTCAAAATCAGAGAATTGGCAAACACCCTTTTGCATTCAGTGGATCCCAAGGCAAAATATGTCCTAATTGAAAGTTGAAACCAAGGAAGAGAAAAGAAGAGTTAGATTATAGAAAATCAATGTTCATAACTTTTAGTACATCATCCATGTACCTATGGATTTAGGAACGAAAAAGGGCAGCTAGCAATTTTGCTTGTTGATTCATACAATACATATTGCTTCTCATATATTTTCTAGTTCATTGCTATAGTTATCTATGAAAGAAAAATTGCTACAACAATTTATCAAAACAACAATTTTTTGGCTATGACATGAGAAACCTTCATTAGAAATTTTTAAGCAGAAGTAAATGGCTATGAGACCAGCTCCAAGAAACCTGTCCAGCCTCATGCTCTTTCTTGGCAGAATCACCAGAGCCCAAAGCAAGCCTGCCATTAGAAATGCTAGGGTCTCATAAAGAGAAGGGTCTCTAGGAATCTCAAAAGAAGAAGGATGAGCAAACCAGTGAGACCCCCAGACCCACCAAAGTGTTGAACATGGGCTCGGCGTAGCATTCTGATATAGCATTCTGATATAACATTGGATCTCGTTGTTTGTAGATATGTCAAAATCGCATCAATTACTCTATGACAAAAATTCAAAGCATGATAAAGTACTTCAGGAAAATATACATGAGGGCTAAGTTGTAGCCATGAATGATAACTATGATTCTTATTGAATGATAACTATGATTCTTATAGAAAATTATGTTAATACTGCAAATGTGATAAAATTTGCTGCAAATGTAGAGGATATATATGAGCATAATTATGTTAATTTACAGATCACCTGCACAATAACCTTGAGATAATTTAAAGCAAAATGAATTTTAAGGGGCATTAAGCAGACAAAAGAATTATAAAAGCCAACATCAGCCTCATATATCGCTCTCTTCTCTGTACTGTCTAGAATCAAGAACACATGCACCATGACTTTCTAAAAAACATTAAAAAAACACTCTAATTTAGAAATGTAAATATGTTTTTCAATTTTCCACTCTACCAAGAACAACCTAAAGGTGTAGCATCTGAGACTAGAATAAAATCTCAAGTTATTGTAGAAGAATAAGCCTTTTACTGCAATAGTCTCTGACGAACAAATGTTCCAAAATGCTCGGCAATCTATAAGCATTCATAAATTGGGGAAAAAACTAGTACCGAAACAATAATGCATAATCGGTCAAAACTTCCATTTTTAGTTGCAGGGAGAAAAAAAGCCTATACCCTTACCCTATGGATAAGATCATCATTGTAATATTGTTCTCTAATGCAACAATGGTAGCATCGTTGACCAATGAACAAGAGAATATATATAGAATGAAAGATAGGCATATAAAACATGAATATCAATTTCATTCATATTAATCATATATTTGAAAAGTTCTTATCCATATTGATCCAAATTTTTGTGCAATGAGAGATTCTGCTGAAAACCCAAAAAAGAAAAAAGACCTCTAAATTTGCCAATTCTAGTATAGAGAAATCATAAAACAGAACATAGAAATGATTAGAAGAACATTAAAAAATGAATCAAAGGAGAACACAAATGAAGAATCTCGTTAATGCAAAAAAATAACTTATTATATTGATTTCCAGGTCAGTGCATTGATATATACAATGTAGAAAAAAAATAGGGCTTAAAGAATAGGGGGAAAAGAAACACTGAGAAAGAACTGAGAGTTAGTTATTATCGTTATATATTGTCATTTCTCCAAAAGTGCCATGCAAACCGGAAAAATTTTAGATCGAAAAAATGAGAGAAAAACTAAATAAAGTAAGACCTGAGAGTTAAGAGAGAAAAAAAGGTAATGGCAATTTTTTTTTCTTTCGGAAAAAAATATTGTTCTCTAAGGCAACAATGGTAGCATCGTTGACCAATGAACAAGAGAATATATATATAGAATGAAAGATAGGCATATAAAACATGAATATCAATTTCATTCATATTAATCATATATTTGAAAAGTTCTTATCCATATTGATCCAAATTTTTGTTCAATGAGAGATTCTGCTGAAAACCCAAAAAAGAAAAAGACCTCTAAATTTGTCAATTCTAGTATAGAGAAATCATAAAACAGAACATAGAAATGATTTGAAGAACATTAAAAAAATGAATCAAAGGAGAACACAAATGAAAAATCTCGTTAATGCAAAAAAAATAACCTACTATATTGACTTCCAGGTCGGTGCATTGATATATACATTGTAGGAAAAAAAATAGGGCTTAAAGAATAGGGGGAAAAGAAACACGGAGAAAGAACTGAGAGTTAGTTATTATCGTTATATATTGTCATTTCTCCAAAAGTTCCATGCAAACCGGAAAAATTTTAGATCGAAAAAATGAGAGAAAATCTAAATAAAGTAAGACCTAAGAGTTAAGAGAGAAAAAAAGGTAATGGCAATTTTTTTTTCTTTCAGAAAAATAATTTGAGGTAGAACTTCTATTCATGTCAAAAATAATTTGAGGTAGAACCCCTTATGCCAAAGTTAAAGGGAAGTCACTTATTTATTTTTAGTTTCTAATTGACTAATTCTATAAAATAATAATAATTTAAAAATTAAAAAGTAACAATTTGGTACTTTTGAATAATAATAAGATCTTAAAGGACTACTAGTAGTTTCTAACTGAATAATTCTATAAATTAGCTTGAACCTTGAGATTGTTAATTTTATTCCATTTATTTATATATTGTTTTAATCATTTAACTCTTTAGAAACTGTAAATTATGGGTTCTAAAACAAAAGGATAAAGCAAAACAAGAATTGGATTTGAGGAATGCAATTGCAACACCTATTATATTTTGGTAGGTTTTCATTACACATTGAATTTTAAGAGTCTAAACAATAAAAGAATAAGAATGGGAAAAAAATAGAAAAAAAATCATCACTCCATCCATCTAGCCAGTCCCAACATATATAAGGACTGCAACTTTTACAAACTCTCAGGTCAGTACATTTTTTCCAGAGGGAAAGAAACCGGAAGGGAATAACTGGACATTTTTAAACGATAGTGTAAAATGGTAGTGTTGTTTCAATAGTGCAAATAACTTCATCCATTTTTTATTCATTATGATAAAGTCATCAATACAAACATTAATAAATTTATTAATATTATGAAATTTTAAATCAGTTTCCAATAAACTTCAATCCCACATTAGCATAATACTAGTTATAATAAAGTCATCAATACAACAACCAAACCATATAAATTTAAGGTAAAAAAATGTAAGTGCTATTCTTGAGTGCAATTCATGAGTACTTATAGCTTTCCCCATTTTGAATTTGATTCAAAAATTTTATAATGTTTTTTGTCTGCATGTGACTATTTTTAACCGCCAATTGAGATTCGGCAACAACCCGTCCATCGTCATCAACTTTCATAAACACAGTCTAG